>JAADWH010000475.1:0-21426 GCA_023335995.1 Globisporangium nagaii
CTCTCTCTCTCTCTCTCTCTCTCTCACTCGCACTCTCAACGAACGGGCAGGCGGACGTGTCATTCGCGAAACAGCAGGATGCTGTCGACCGCGCCGAGCTCTGGCGACACGGGCATCCAGCGCCGCGGCCGAGGCAGCGACGAGGACTTTGACACCCAGCAGCGGAGCGTGCTGATCGACGTGGTGAACGATGGCAGCGACGGCGCTCGCGACAGCAGCGACCGCGTCCGCAAGCAGAAGACGCTCTTATCCGCAGTCTCCGCGGCGGCAGCGGCAGTGGGTGCTGCTGCTGCAAAGAGGAAGAAGAAGACGACGAAGCACGGTGGTAGCGGCACCAAGACGCGCAACAAGGTGCTCTTCCTCGACGGCGTGCGCGGCATGGCGTCACTCTTCGTTGTGACTGAGCACTCGCTCTACTGGAACGGCAAGAACCTCGGCGCGTGCGCAGTCGACACGTTCTTCGTGCTCTCGAGCTTCCTGCTCACGATGCTCTTCTACAAGAAGAGCGATGCGATGCTGGCGCAGAAGGCGACGTTCCGCAAGTGGCTCTTCACGCTCGCGGACTACTTCTCCAAGCGCTTCTTCCGCGTCTACCCGCTCTTCGCCGCCGTCGCGATCTTCGTCTGGCTGCTGCCGTACAAGGCGCAGAAGCAGTACTTCTTCGTACCGAAGGAGGGCGACTACGACCTGTACAAAGTGCTGACCTTCGAGCTGCCGTACCGCTACCACGTGTTCTGGACGCTGCCACTCGAGATTGCCTACTACTTCATGATCCCAGTGTTCACGCTCGTGACGATTGGCTTGGGACGCGGCTGGTGGGTGCCTTTCGTGCCGCTCTTCATCTGGATCGTCAACGCCGGCCTCAAGGGCTACCGCGAGCACCACCTGCCGCTCGAGCCGCACCTGCCGACGTTTGTCGTTGGCTCCATGGGTGCCGTGATCTTCGTGAAGATCGAGACGTGGATCAAGACTCACGCGTTCGAGTTCAAGCGCTGCCATCGGTTGCCTGTGCGCCTGTTCGAGGTCGCGATCCTCGCGCTCATGCTGAGCGTGACGTTCAAAGGACTGTTCTTCCACTGGTGGCACGGCAACCCGGCGCCGACGACGCGCGGCTCGCAGTGCGTGAGCATTTTCGTGACGCTGCTCATCGTGATCGAGATGCTGCTGCCGTCGCCGCTCGCGACCATGCTCGAATGGAACGTGCTGCGCTACTGGGGCAAGATCAGTTTCTCGTCCTACCTGCTGCACAGCTTCGTGATCTACTCGGACTGGATCCGGAGCCAGCAGGACGCGTACGACAAGTTCTTCGCCGTCTTCTTCCTCATCGCGCTCGTCTCGACCGTGTCGTACCACCTGATCGAGTACCCGTCGCAGCTGCTCTCGAACAGGATCAGCAAGGCGCTGAGTGTGTGGGGCGGCTTGGCGCAGCACGGGAGCTACCTGCCCGTGTCCGTCACAATCGCCAAGGTCAAGGCTCACGCTGACGACGACGAAGACAACGACGACCGCGATCTCGAAAACGACTTTGACAACCAAGAGGACGAGAACGAAACCACGGCGCTGCACAAGAAATAAGGAAGGTAGGCAGGTGTATGTAGGCTCGTCGCTTTCGCTTATATAATAGAGAGTATAGATGCACTCGTGCTCAGACGATCTGGATGCGCGGCTCTGCTGCTCCACCGCGGAGCAACGGCTCGACCTGCTCCGATTTGCGTGCGCTGTTTGGCGCACATTTGTGAGCCAACGCTCTGCTGATCCGCGCCGACAGAAGTTGGCACGGATACTCGATGATGTAGTACGACACCGTCGCCAGCAGAATGTTGCAGAAGACGAGGCAAGCGAGCTTGTTCGCGGGCGACCGCTGCTTCCCGATCCAAGGCGCGTACACCACAAAGCTGTGTAGCAGGTAGATGGAGAAGCTGATCTTGCCTACGAAGCGCAGCGACGACATCTCCAGCTTCGCCGCGAGCGCCGACGGCAGCAGCATCTCGATCACGATCAGCGCGGTCACGTGGGGGCTGATGAAGTGCGAACGCTTCGCATTCGGCCGCGGCAGCTTGGGGATCCAGTCGTACATCAGGCTGCGGTAGAACTCGCTCAGCAGCAGCGCCGCGATGACGCACTCGAGTGCGCGGATGGTGATCACGTGCCATCTGGCGAACGAGAACGCGTGGCGCTTGATCGCCGCGTCGATCTTGAGATAGAGTAACGCAGCGAGCGAGCCCCAGACGAACGTCGGCAGGTGCGGCTTGAGCGGCATGTGGTCGGCTCGCAGCTGCGTCCAGCCTTCGCACCAGACCCAGTGGAAGAGCGGACCGCAGGGCAGCCACCAGGCGCGGCCGAGTCCAAGTGCGATCGCCACGAAGACTGGGATGAGAAAGTAGTACGCGATCTCGAGCGGCAGCGTCCAGAACACATGGTAGCGGAACTTGAACTCGAACGTGAGCACTTTGAAAAGATCGTACTGCTTCGGGTTGCCCACAGCGAAGTAATGCTGCTTGTCTTTGTCTGAGAGCAGCCACACGGCAACGGCGACGATGACGAAGAGTGGGTAGACTCGGAGGAAGCGCTTGGAGACGTAGTCGGCGAGCGCGAAGCCCCATCTCCGGCACGTTGCGCGCTGCGCGAGGAGCTGCTCGCTCTTCTTGTAGAAGAGCATCGTGAGCAGAAACGCCGAGAGGATGAAGAAGATGTCGACACCGCACTGCCCGATCTCAGCGCTGCCACCGCCCGAGTACCCGGCGTGCTGCATCACGACGAGGATCGCAGCGAGTCCGCGCAGTCCGTCGAGAAAGAGCACCTTGCTCTGAGGGTTAGGAGGCGGTCGAGCTGAGCGCTTCGTGGTAGGGCTGCTACAAAGCTCGCCATCACGAGAATCACTCAGCGATGGCGACGGCTCGGAGCTGCACGTGTCCTCCTTCGTGCTGGCCGAGTGGTGGCGGCGGTGGTTAACAGAGTGCGAGAGGTCGGCGAGCTCCTGCTCACAGTCCTCGACTGAGAGGACGTGCACTTCTTGATCCGCATCACTTGGAGCACCAGCGGACTGACCGTCGACGTCGACATGGCTGGCGCCTCGCATCACCTCCTGGGTGTCTGGTAGCTGACTGGGATGGTGTGTTCGCGGCTAGTTAGCACTCAGGTGGCGAATGTGGAAATGAGTGAGCCAGCTCGCTGGCATCTTCAACGCTTCCGAATGAGTGCCGCTCACAGCCAAACCATCCAGTCTGATGCGACCATGGTGCAGATATAGCTCAGCAGAAGAACAGGAGATCTTCCGAGACAACCGCAAGCAGCCAAACGCCGACTTTCATGTCAGTAACACTGAGCTGGCGGAGATATTCTATTCGAGTCTGACACTCGGATGCTAAGTTGTATCAACCGAAACACCTCCCGGTATGAACATGGCCACTCATCTATTCTTGTGTCTGTCTCCAGAGGCGTGTTGGTGTTTTGTGTCTGGGATCGACCGATCTGAAAGCGAGACTGGGGAACGAAGGAGCTCCGAAGATGGAACCGAAGACATCACTCTTTTTACCTACTACCTCCAGAAGCGGTTTCGTCGCGAATAGAGTACCCGAGGTAGTACCTCCAGCACTGAAGTACTTCCAGCTGAACCTGTTTTCACCTGCAATGTGATTGCAAGGCGTTTCGCACACCAGTCGAAGGTGCGAGGTTCATTCCAACAGTCTGCGCTCTGACCCACTCATCATTTTCAGGAGCTATGTCCAGACGATACTGCCAACCAGTTTGCCGCATCTGACGGCAACGAGCGAGAGGCTCAGAAGCACGTCCGGGCTTTCCGCTTTGCCGCATCCTCACCACCACTAGCGCCGTCACCACGGAGCAATGGCTCGACTCGGTCAGGTTCGCTGCTCGGATCTGAATCGTCCACATGAGCCAGTGCTCGGCTGATCTTCGTCGACAGGAGCTGGCACGGGTACTCGATGGCGTAGTACGACACCGTCGACAGTAGACACACGAATACGATCTCTGTGACGAGCTTGCTCTCGACCGACTGCTGGTTCTTGACCCAGGGTGCGAAGATCACGAAGCTGTGCAGCAGGTAGACGGAGTAGCTGATCTTGCCCGCGAAGCGCAGTGGACCCAGCTCCAACAACACTGACAGTGGCGACGGCAGCAGCATCTCGATCACGATCAGCGCGGTCACGTGGGGGCTGATGAAGTGCGAGCGCCTTGCTGTCGGTCGCGGCAGCTTGGAGATCCAGTCGTACAGGAGTCCGTGGAAGAACTCGCTCAGCAGCAACGCCGCGATGACGCACTCAACCACACGGATGGTGATCACGTGCCATCTGGCGAACGAGAACGCGTGGCGCTTGATCGCCGCGTCGATCTTGAGATAGAGTAACGCAGCGAGCGAGCCCCAGACGAACGTCGGCAGGTGCGGCTTGAGCGGCATGTGGCTCGCGCGGAACTGCGTCCAGCCTTCTGTCCAGATCCAGACGTACAGTGGCAGGCACGGCAGCCACCAGAGCCTCGGGAGACAGAGCATTGCTCCGACAAATGCTGGGATCAAGAAGTAGTACATGATCTCGAGTGGCAGCGTCCAGAAGACGTGGTAGCGGTACTTGAACTCAAACGTGAGCACTTTGAAGAGGTCGTACTGGCCACGCTCGCGAATGAGGAAGTACCGCTTTTTGGCTTCGAACGGCAGCAGCCATAGCACGACAGCGACGATGACGAAGAGCGGGTACACGCGGAAGAAGCGCTTGGACGCGTAGTCGAGCAGCGTGGATCCCCACTTCTGATACGAGACCTGCTCCTTCACCAGCTGCTCGCTTTCTTGAACAGGAGCGTCGTGAGCAGGAACGCCGAGAGCACGAAGAAGATGTCGACGCCGCTGTAGCCGCCCTCGACGTGTCCCATGTACCCGGCGTGCTGCATCACGACGAGGATCGCCGCGAGCCCGCGCAGTCCGTCGAGAAAGAGCACTTTGCCAGGCGCAGAAGCGACCGGAGGAATCTTGTCAGCCGTGGCGTCTTGAATGCCAAGAGAGTCCGAGCGCTGCGCTGGACTCGCCGAAGTCAGCATTTCACCACTGTCGACCAGGAGCACATAGTCCGCTTGCTTCTCGCTGTCCGATCCGGCGCCAGTCTCGTCACCGTCGCTCGGCATCGCTTGGAACTCGCCCATCCAACCAGGCTGCTCGTGGTCGACTGTCCGTTGCAGTGCGTCCGAGGCAGTCGCGAAAAGGCACACGGTCCATGTCGGCGACCAAGAGACGGACTGCTCCGGTTTCAAGCAGATCGTTTCACAGAGCGATGTGGTTCCTCACTGTTGCAGTTTGCAACCTGCTGAGGCGTCGCAGCGACATCTACTCGGTATCAGCATCGTCGCCGCGCTGATGCAGGAGTAGTGGCAGCACTCAGTCGAGATTGCTACCGGAGCTGATGTTGTCGCTCGGGTTTCTCATCTGAAAAGAGGTGCGAAAACATCACCTTGAGAAGCAGAGCGCTCTCCCCGTACCTCCTCGCGGCGTTGAGATGCTAGCTGACGCACGAGCAGTGGCTGGGAAATAATACGCGTGTCTTAATAATTACTGGTTGCTTACAGCCTTTGATGAGGCGTAGCGCTCTCAAAAACTTTACGCCTGCACTTTGCTCTGCGTCGCAGCCGCGCGCGTGACGAGCAGCAGCGAGTAGAAGAGCGCGAGCAGGCACGGCACGGCGCACGCGATGAGCGCTCCCAGTGCGCGCACGCCGAGTGTGAGCGTGAACTGCGGCTGGCTCGCGACCAGCAGCTTCTGGAACTCGTGGCGGTTCTTGCGGTACGGCGAGTCGCTCACACTGAGCGTCGTCGTCATCTGCATCATTGGCTGCGCTGCTGGTCTGTCGGCGTCACTCGCGCCGCGAAGAGCCACCACATCTGCTTTCTGGAGCGTCGCGGCGCGCTCGTCATCCACCAGGTATGCGCCGCACCACTGGAGCTCTTCGAGCGAGATGTCCTCGACGGCCGCGACGAGCTCTTCGCCGCCGAGCTGCTCTTCCTTGGTGATCGCGTGGCAGAGTTTGCAGAGCTCCATCTTCACCGGGTACCCCCACTGGCGCACCGAGTCGTCATAGCCGTCGCAGGATGAGCGAATGCTCTTGCCCGGCTGGGTCGTCGCCCCCACTGGCCAGCTGCGCAGCGGGAACACCTCTCTCGCCTCCGCCAAGCTGCCGATCTGGCACATCTGTGCGCCTTTCACGTGGCAGTACACGTCGTTCACGCGCGCTTCGAACACGGACTCGCTCTCCACAAACGCGCGCGCGTGCCACAGGCTCTGCTGCTCTTGTCCGATGAGGATGACTGCGAGTAGCAGCGCCGTCCCGAGCGTCACGACAGCGAGCGCTGCCGCGCTCAAGCGCAGTGCGCCAATGGCTTTCTTTGCCGGCTGCGACGACGCGTTCGCCAGGACGAGCGACAGCGCGAGCCCCACGAACGCGACGCAGGCGAGCAGCGCGCACTGGTCGAGCGTCGTGAGTGTCGAGAGCGCACGCAGCGACTCTGCTGTCGACCAACCGCTTGATGCGCTGCCGCCGCTGGATGCTGTGACGCGCGCGAGCACTTCCGCGAGCGGTAGCAGCGCGCTGCCGGCGAGGAGCAAAGCGGACGCGACGACAACGTCCCGACTGGAGACGCTGGGGATCGTGACCATGGACGCCATGCTGCTGCTGGCGCTGGCGAGCTGCTGCTGTGGTGGGAGTCGAATCAGGAAGTGGCGAGCAGCGCCCTCCGTTCCGTCCATTCTCATTCCGCTCGCTCGCGTTTGTGGATCCCATTGCACTGAGTCTGTATTTGTCACATGAGATATTTTGGATGCGAGTCGCGATTGGCTGAAAATGGGATGAAGAGCAGTATGATTGGCGGAAACGGAACGTGCGGGGCAGAAACGAGGCGTGATGGGCGGAACAATGAGAATCCATTTTCGCATTTTGGGTGCAAATTTTTCAGGGAACCGGTCCGGATTCGCGCAGAAGGGTATACATTTGCTCTCAGGACGCTCGCCTCGAGTTCTCGAGCCACGAAAAGGCTTTTTTTATTTATTTATTTATTTTACGAAAAGGCTTGTTCTGCACCCACAAACGCTCTCCTTGAGCCTGCGATCCAAAGCGACATACAGGAACCAAGACATCGAGTACCGGAAGACATCGAGTACCGGAACGTTCTCCTCCCATCAACGCAGCTGCCCTCAAAACGGCCACTCCAGAACGAGAAAGCAGCCATTTCGTCCGAGTCAACTCGGTGCCGTGCGCTCTACGAGTCGCCCCACGCGACTCACAGCCTGAGCAGTCCTGGCACTCTATCCCGAGCCTACCTCCAGAGGCGCCCACGTGAGGAGCGCCACGTTCGCGTCTGTGTCGTGGCACACGAGCTTCGCGCCGCGTCCGCTCGCGATCTCGAGGCGGCAGACGCCCATGAGCAGCCTTTGGCTATCCGACATCGGCGCTGATAGCGGCGCGTCTCCACCTGCTGCCACTCGCGCGTCGTCCAGCTGCAACGTGTGCACGAGCGCTCCTGACCGCGCGTCGATGAGCTCAAGGCGGTAGTTGGCGGAGCGGGACGCGACCACGAGCACAGGCGGCGAGCGCTCTGCGCTGCCCCACCAGCTCACGAACGTCTGCATCGCCGGCGCTACACCGCCGCTGGACGCCACGGGCTTTGGGCTGTCGCTCAGCGCTTTGCACGGCTGGTGCAGCTGCCACGAGGACTCGGAGACGCGCGCGAACACGTACACGTTGCCCTTGCGCGTCGCCGCTGCCAGCCACTGGCCGCACGCGGAGAAGCTGATCGACGTGACGCGCGGCGCGGCGAGCACTTTTGCCAGCACCTGCGAGCCAAACGCGCTCAAGCTGTGGTCGTCGGAGAGGCGCAGCGAGCGGACGTAGAGTCGTCCGTCGACGCTGCCGAGCGCGATCGCGAGCCCGTCGTGGGCGAACTGGACAAAGCAGATCGGGGTCTCTATATACGCAGATGCTAGTGACGGTACAGTCTCAGTTGTGTTGTTGGTGTCGTTGTCGTCCTGCTGGTTGCTGGTCTGTGAGGAGAGCTGCACGGTGTAGAGGTACGCGCCGAACGCAGTCCCAACCGCCAGCAGGTACGCGATCTTCTCACCGCCACACTCGCCGCGAGACAGCTGTGCGATGTCCATTGTCGTCACGCTGAAGCGCAGTTGGATAGAGAGCTGCACGCGGAAGCCCTCGGTGGCATTGTAGAAAGTGACGCGCCTGTCGTGCGCAGTTGCGAAGACACTCCCGTCCGCCGACCAGCACTGGCAGAAGCTCGCGACCCGCGTCGTGGGAGAGCGCAGGATCCGCTCGACCTGGAGAGAGCCCACTGCGTAGTATACGCACACAGACACACAGTAAGCATAGACGATAGCACCACCACACAAGCGCAGCTCGTGAGCGTGCACACCTGGGCTGAAGCTCGCAGCCTCCTCGCCGACTGCGTCTCCAAAACGCGCCTGCAGCACCAGCACGTCACCGCTCTCGCAGAGCACGCTGCAGCGTCCACCGCTCGCACCAGCAGCAGCGATCGTGCCGTTCCACGTCGGGAACGGTGCGTGGCCGCGGAGCTGCGCGCGCTGCACGAGCACTTCGCTGTCGCCCGCGAGGAGCTCTTCCATCCTTGTTGTTGTTGTTTGTGTGTCAACCAAACGTAATCGTTTTGGGAGAGCGGGTACGCGAAGTGGGCTACGCTGTAACCCGTCCATCCGGTGTTGGTCCGTCTGTGACTTGTGAAAGGACAGCAGAGCAAGATCAGTCCGTCAGGTTCACACCACGAGACCAGCCTTCTGCCTCCCAGTTGCGTCGCTGCCAGCGATAGCCACACAATCGACACCTTCAGGTGGCATTGCGGCTTTCTAAACCATGCAGACTCTTGAATCTTCCCGTCCCACTCGCTCGGAGAAGGTTGAATCATGGTGCGAGATCAGTGGATACATGGCAAAGATCGCATGCGAGCCAGCTTCTGCTCATGCAGGCGACGCAGCACACGCCATGCGTCCATTCGAGAGACACACGACGTTCACGAGGCGAAATGGTCCTCACGCCACGCATCCGTTCAGTTTGCCAGGTGCTCAAAATACACTCGCAGACGTGCATCCAAGTGCCACCATCTGTTCAGTGCGGAGTTGCTCGTCAAGAGTCGATTTGGCGAGCTCTCCTGGTAGAAACTGCCGAGTGTTGCCGAATGAGGGCAGGGCGGTGCTTGGCTTTGCTGGTGCTATTGCGATTGCCAGAAAGCAGAAATGGAAACGCGGCGGCGCCAGAGCTCAAGCATTCGACGAGAGACACCGGCGGCGCTTTAGGAGACGAGAAGAGAGACTGAGATGGCTGCGCGCGCACCAGCGACGGCACTGCAGCGGCTCACGCGCGCTTCAGCACACCGCGCAGCGCTGCGAACACCGGCGACTGCGCGACTTCAGCACGCGAGCAGCAGCAGCAGCGCTGACGAGGAGAGTGGACGACGCGTCGTGGCGCTGCTTGTGGGCGGAGCTGCCACTCTCTGCCTATGCGCTGCGTCTGCTGCAGACGGCGGCAGCAAGAGCGTGCGCTGCGAGTCGCTGCAGCAGCTGAGTGCGACCGCCCGGCGCCACACTGGGACGACACGCAAGAAATCGCCGCCAGCAGACTTCGCGAAGGACAACATCCAGCACGAGGACCACGAGAACGAGCAGGAGGATCAGCAAGACAGCGATGACAGCCGGCAGACGGCGTACTTCGATGCCGACTACGAGACGAAGAGCCTCATCGGCGCCGGGTCATTCGGCATGGTGCTGCAGTGTGTGAGCAAGAAGGACGGTCGCGTGGCTGCCGTCAAGATGGTGCAGGACCTGTCGGACAACCAGGACGAAGTGGCGCGCGAGAAGCAGGCGCTGGCATCTATCCAGCAGAGTGGCGGCCACGCACATATCGTCCGGTACGACGGTGCGTACGCGCACAACGGCTTCCACTACATCGTGACCGAGTTCGTGCCGGGTCAGTCGCTGCACTCGTTCCTCGAGAAGCGCCGGTGCGTGGACGTGCACACCGCGCTGCAGCTGGTGGCGCAACTGGCAGACGCGCTGGCGTTCCTCCAGGCGAGCGGCATCGTGCATCGCGACCTTAAGCCGGAGAACATCATGGTGCTGGACGACGAGAGCAGCAGCAGCAGTATTGGCGACGGAGACAGTGGCGAGCAGCTCACGCTCAAGATCATCGACTTTGGCTCGGCAGGCACAGCGTCAAGATCAGCTTCGGGTAGTGACAGCCCCGCCAGCAGCAATGAGGCGCCACTGTCGCCGCAGATCTCGCTGTCCGGCACGCGCTGCTACTGGTCGCCCGAGGTGCTGCTGAACCAGGAGATGACGCCGGCGATGGACATGTGGTCGCTCGGCTGCCTGCTCTACATCCTCATCTCCGGACGCCATCCGTTCGACCTCATGGGAGCGTCCAGCGAAGAGCAGATCGTGCAGCGCGTGACGGGCGAGAGCGTCTCGTTCCTGCACCCCGTGTGGACACAAGTGCCGTCGGACGTCAAGGAGCTCGTGAGGGGACTGCTGGAGAAGGATCCGCGCGCGCGGCTCAAGGTGGAGGACGTGCTGATCCGCGTGAGCGTTCTGGACGCTGGTGAGGCTCGCAAGAAGTAGCGTTGGGGCGATGAGCTCTGCTGCTGCGAGTCGTGTGTGTCAAAGTGGTCGTGAATCCATTGTGTTCTTTTGTTCATCTGTTTCAAATGGTCTCATTCCGTTCGAGCGATATTGTCGACTGTTTTGGGTATACCCAGTTACGTCATTTGTGGGTGCTGGTCATTTGTGGGTGCTGGGTGCTGAAATGAGCCTATTCACCTTATTACAAAATGTGCAGTTAGGTTTATAGGGAGGCATCCTCGGGCAGTTTGGTTTTTCGGCTCGAAATTGCAGGACGAGCACGAGCGCTTCATGGTGCGTGGCGTCGCTCGCTCTCTCTGCTTGTCTCGCTCTCTGTCTATCGAGTCTTCATGGGCTGCTGCTGCGTCTACGCCACGTCTTCCCAGATACTAATTGTCACCGCCTCGTTGTGCTATGACGCAGGAGATTGAGGCGCAGCTGGACGCGTGGAGCTACGAGCAGCGGCTGCGAGATGCGACGAGCCACAGCCAGAGCGTGACGCGAGAGTACCCTGTGGCGCTCGTCAAGACTTCTGTGACCCCGCACGACGGCCGCGTGCACTTCCATCCGTACAAGCGCAGCCTGAAGGACAACAGTCGCGAGAGCTTCCTGCGCAAGCTGCAGAAGCTGGACGCCGAGGAGTACGGCGAGCCATCGCCATCGTCTTCACTATCAATCAACAAGCAGCAGCAGCAGCAGCTACAGCAGTCGACGAAGAAGCAGAAGCTGCTGGAGAAGCCGCAGATCGACTGGAGCCAGGAGGACCCGCTCGAGAGCTTCCGCAAGCATAGCAGCTCGCTCAGCCAGCTGCTCTCGAAGACGCTGGACAAGCGCATCAGCAGCGGCCGCAAGGCGCCAGCCATGGGCACTCGCATCACGGCGGCGGCGGTGGCGCCGTCCACGAAGCGCAGTGTACGCTCATCCCGTTGCTGTCGTGTCGGTACCATTGTAGTGAAAGCGCTAAGCCTGTGCCTCACTCTCTTATTTGTTAGCAGGAGCTGAAGACTATGTCGAGCGCCAGTAAAGCGACGCCGGTGTTGAAGAACAAGGTCGAGATCGACGAACTCGAAGGTGCATCTCGCGCTGACATCCTATCGACGGAGCGCTCGCTACCCTCTTGCCGCGCTGACACACGGAGCTTTGCTCGCGTTGCTTTGTTCTGTAGTGCTGCTGCAGAACCAGCGACTCTCGCGCTCGGCGAACGACGACTTCTTCTACAAGAACATCACGGACCGCGAAACGAACGTACGTCTGTCATATGGGATGGTGGATCTCTACTACGCTTGGGAAGTCCACTCACATCGGTTGATGAACGAACTGCTCGTGATGGACAGATTCTGCTCGGCGAAGTGTGCCATGAGCTGCTCTGGGAGGCGGCCATCGAAGCCTACGACGACGCCGAGCGCGCGTCGCGGAAGAGAGAGCTGGCGCCAGAGGACCTCGAGGTCGTGGTCGCTGCGATGGACCACGGCCCGCCCGACCGCGTGCTCATCCAGAAGTACCAAGTGGATATCACGCGCCGCACGCTGCAGTGTCTCAAGCCGCTCCAGTGGCTCAACGATGAGGTACTGTCAGCGATCTTCTTGCTTTCTTGGATCGCCATCGAGCTCCTGTTGATCAGCGTGTCCGACTCGCTTGTGCGTTGGCGTTTGCAGGTTATCAACTTTTACTTCCAGCTGCTGAATGATCGCGATGAAGCGCTCGTGAGCAGCGGGCTGTTGCCCAAGCGCAGCCACTTTTTCAACTCGTTCTTCTACACGAAAGTCTCGGAAGGCGGCTACAATTTCATCAACGTGCGCCGCTGGACGCGAAAGGTGTGATCTGCGATCTGTTGCTCAAGTGCATGCTGGTATGGATGGATGGCTGGGATTGCTCACTGGCTGTGTCTTTCTCGCGTGCGAGCAGATCGATCTCTTCGCGATGGACAAGATCTTTGTCCCAGTCAACATTTCGAATGTACGCAGCCTCACCCATCGGTTCTGCTGCTCTCCAAGTCCACTAACACATCCCACTGCATGCATCAACTATCGCAGACCCACTGGTGCATGGCGGTGATCTTCATGACGGAGAAGCGCATCCAGTACTACGACTCGATGAGCGGCAGCGGCTCGACGTGCCTCAAAGTGCTGCTGAGGTACTGGGGAGAAACAACGACTCGCGTGTTCGCCAGCTCAGTATACTGACTGTGTGGGTTTGCTCATGCGAATGTGTCGACCAGATATTTACACGACGAGATGGAGCACAAGAAGAGCGCCAAGTTCGACGAGGAAGGCTGGGAGCTCGTGCCGACGGAGGAAGGCACGCCGCAGCAGGCGAACGGCTCGGACTGCGGCGTCTTCTCGTGCATGTTCGCCGACTACATCTCGCTCAACAAGGTGCACTCGGCAATAACGGACAAGTCGCCTCTGTCGTGGTAGATCAGTGCTAACTGTGCGTGCGTCTGCTGTCCTCAATTCGCTCTGCCCAGCCGCTCTCGTTCACGCAAAAGGACATGGAGTTCCACAGACATCGGATGGTGCTGCGCATCGTCCGAGGCGCGCTGCCGCTGGAGGAAGAGATGTGAAAGCGCAGCAGCATGCCCAGTCCGTAGATGCGCGTGGCAGAAGGAGAAAAAGAACGACAACGATGCAAGAAGTCAGCTGACAAGAGGACGCAGGAGCCATCCAGACGACACCAGCCATGTCATAAATCGATGTCTCCGTTTTCTTTCCAATCTCCCTCTTCGCGATGGACGAGCGTGGCTGCTGCCATCAAATACTTATCAAATCTACTGCAGACGCCATCCGATGCGGACACGAACTGCTCTGCTTTCACCAGGCAGCCACTCGCTCGCAGCACCAATCATTGGACGGCAGCCGACGCGGCGCGTTGCTCCTTCCATCCTGCGTCTGCGTCTGCATCTGCGCTCCGATCCCGAGCGCCACTGGATAGCTGCCTGGCTGCGCGCTGGCTCGCACTGCGCGACTGCGCACTTTACTTGACCGTGAAGCCCTCGCTGCGCAGACACGCCTTGTGCTTCTCGATGATGTCCTTGCAGAGCTCCTCGCCGTTCGTGATGACGCACAGGTCGCGCTCCTTCTTGGTGTCGGGGCATGAGCAGCAGATCTTCCTGCCAGACTTGCCCAGCACCGGCGCGGCAGGCGCGGGCGTGCTGCCGTTCGCGGCGGTCTCGCTCATCTTGTTGGCCATCGCGTCTCTCGTGGTCGAAGGTGAATGCTCTTGTGGTCACGGGCGGACGCGGTCGCTCGCTTGATCAACAATTGCTTTCTGGGCGTGCGGCTTCGAGTGACTTCGCTTGTCTCTGCTGCGAGCGCGCTTTCGTGAAAAGTGACAGGAGCGGATCCCGGTCTGTGATTCGCTGAAATGAATGTGGCACTCCCATATGTGTCACCCTTTTGAGATCGATATCTGCGGATGGTGGATAACTACTGCTCTGCAGCTGATCATTCCTGTGTAATGTGATATACTGAGAGAACGATTTCGAAGCTCCGCTCAAGTACGATGCTGTTGATCCTGAATTTCAGGATAGGGTTTTGCATTCACATTTCGAGCCGTCCGATCCGGATTTTTTCAGCAAGATGCTCGAGAATGCCACAATGAACCCAACGGAATTCCACCAGGAACGCCTGCGTCCCGCGTCTCTCGGAAGAGGACGCTGTCCTCGAACGCGCGTGAGCCGCTTCTGGACTAGCGTGCGCGCCGCGTTCAGCGTGCTGGCGGCGAGGCACGAGTATGTACGCTGCGTGAACCCGTCCGTCAGAAACAACACTTCGCTTGCATATTAATATTTACTGCTTAAATAAAGCTCTCTCATTTCCACACATCTCGACGGTCGGGGCATCCGACGACAACTTCACAATGCAGCGCAGCCTGTGGCACTGCCTGCCTGCCTGACTGCATGGCTGCCTGCCTGGCGGCGGTGCAATCACGACGAAGACGAGGACGCCGAGCAGCGCGAGCAGACGCCGTCGACGCGCCGCTGGCCGCAGTGCACACAGAACGAGCCGCCGATCGACGGCCGCTGCAGCCAGTCGCCGTGGTAGTCGCGGATGTGCGCCAGCAACCCCGCGCGCTGCCGCACGTGCACGCCACAGTACGGACACGCGTCGCCCATCACGTCGTCCTCGGGTCCGTCCGCATAACTGCCGCCACCGCCGCCGCCGATCGCGATGCTCTGGTTCGCGGACACGACCGTCGCGAGCGGGATACCCACAACCTCTCGCTCGTGCTCTTCGTCAAGGAACACCATGTCGCTCGCGGTCACGAACGCCGTCGGCGCTTCCTGGTGGGACGGCGAGGACGCCGGCCGCAGGTTGCGGAACTCGCGCAGCACGGCACGGAAGCGGATCGGGAAGAGCAGCGGCGGCTGGTGCTTCTTCTTCTCGAGCGTGAGGTAGCCGATGGCTTTGGCGAGCTCGCGGCTGCCGCCGAGCGGCACTTTCTGCCCAAAGCCGATCGAGTAGCCCGGCCAGAAGCAGCTCGCGAGCGTGAACTTGGAGCCCTGTGTGAGCGGTTTGCGGTCGAGCACTTGGATCTGGAACACCGTCTGCTCGTCGCGCGCCGACGACCACTTGAGGAACTTGGACACGCGCGTGGCGCGCAGGTACTTGCCCGTGGCGACTGACACGAGCTGCACGCGCATCTCGTCAAGGATCGAGCGCTCGCGCACCTCGTCCACCGGCACGATGTGCACGAACTCGGCGTCCTCGACCTGCCCGGCGCAGTGCGCGTTGAAGAAGCACGGTACGACGCTCTCGCGGTGCTTGCAGACCGCATAGGCGTCGTAGCCCTGCCAATAGAACTGCAGCGCAACGTGGTCCATGGACGTCACGCGCGCGTGGCTCACGTCCTCGGCCGTGCGCACGACGCTCACACTGCTGCTGCTGCTGCTGCTGCTACTGCGGTGGTCGAAGCTGCTCGGACGCGCGGTCGCCATCATCATTGTCCCTGCGCTGTTGTTGCCAAGAGAATGGATGCGTGTCGTGTGCGTGGGAGCGCTCGTATTCGTTAGTGGCGCTGGTGACGCATAAACAACGGGGCTTCCTCTCATCTCACGCGCTGAAACGCCACGCCTTGGTGGCTTCTCCCACGTCCCTTTTTGCAACAATTGGGTGACTCCATACTGAACGCAAGTGAAAGGGACTGACTACCGCGTTCTTTTTTGCAAACAAAAGCGAGTCTCACGCCGGACAAATCGCAGAAAAAGCACTTCGGCTCAGTATGTGAGCAAAACCAAACGAAATCTCAGATCAAAAACAAAAAATATCATTCCTCACTTTAAGAACATGCGGATGTAACTGGACGAAAATGCTGTCGTCGGACAAGAGATTGGCTGAAAAGGTGAGTTGCAATGGTCAGAATCGGATGCGATTGGCAGAAAGTTGAAAGAGGTGCCCTTCGCGACCAAACCAAAAAAGGGGCGAGACAGGACGCAAACTGGGAAATATCGAAGCAAAAGCTGGGGTTGGGTTGTGGCAGCTCGCTCCTTCAACCTGATTGTCCTCGCAAGAAGGAACTCACTCACTCGAGCTAAGTTGCTGCCACGCGCACACGCTTTCTCATGCGAGTCACACCGCGAGAGAGCCTCAGTGTGAACTCCGAGTGTCGAACGCTCATGCCGTAAAGCTGCACATGCATCCTGAGATGCCTGTGCGCATTGATGAGATATGCGCGTGGTGGCGGAAACGGCCAAAACGGTCAATTCGAGATCCCATCAAAAAAATACATAAACAGGAGCGAAAGGAGATTGACGATGATAAAAAGCGACCTCTTGACCTCGTGACATGCCCTCCTGCCCTCCTGCAGAGGTGTCGCGGCACAGAACCGGACGCGGCATCTGCTGCTGTTAAACAGGGCGGCTGGCGGGCTGGCGTCCACGAATCTGAACAGCTGAGTCTGCGGCTTGGAAATCGTTGATCTCTATTGCTTCTCTCTATGTGAAGCGTGACAGGGGGCAAGTCGATCTGGACGGAGCTGGCAAACCAAACCAAACCAAAGCGAGAAACTTGCGTCCGCGTTTCCAGATTTCGGCTTCAGATGTGCACGAGTCCTGCGCTGGACACCACGCTCGCCAGCGAGCTCGCCAACTGGATGGCAAACTGCAGTCAGATCTGGACGCGCGCGCGCATGGTTCACGAGCAGTCACACGCCAGCCGATAGCATCATCGTCGAGGGGACGCATTCATGAACTTTCACCGAGTCTGAAGCTTTTGGGCACGTGACGGGATGATGGCTTCTTCGTGTTCCCCAGCGTTTCAGGGACGAGTGGAGTCGCTGCGAGGCGACGCACCTCTCTGAAGGACGAGCGACGAAACCTCAGCTCGTTTTTGGGGTGTCAAGGGCTTCGCCACGAGCGATGATGGGCTGGTGGCGGTGGTGGTGGTAAGACTCTCACTTCTGCTTCAGACTGCTCTCTTCGTCGCGGTTGTGAAATGATGGCTTCTCCTTATCGGCAGCGAGGGCAACCTCCATTTCGGTCGATTGAGGAGATGATGTCATACTCTGGTTCTCTCAGACGGGTAGCTTCATGCCCTGACAAAGAAACCTGAAACGAAAGAGCGCCTCTTCAAATGCTCCATGAGCTCCACAGCCAGCTGTCGTTGGTCAAGACCCGCTGCTTCGCCGCGATGATGGGTCGTCGTCTGCAGCCACAACCGAGAAACCTGCAGGAAGCGTTGGTGGGCATGGCTGCTTCAGACTGCTCTCGTTGTCGCTGCCAACGAATCTGCGCGACGGCAGTCGATGGGGAATCAATTGTGAGCTGATATGAGCATGAGCGAGCAGGAAATCATGCCATGGCGTCCACCGTGCCCGCAGTATCTTCAAGTCCGCTCTACAGCATCCGCCATAAGTATACACTCGCCTATTTTGATGTGGCCCACACTAGTCGCGATCGCATCATTCGACAGTGATTTCATTGCCTGGAACGCAAGCCTCGAAAGCGACAGAGCACGCGAGAAGCGACCCAGCTCTCTCTCTGCGTGTGAGTCTCCCTCTGTGCATCGACCCCCCTGCGTCCCCGACCGGAGCTCGAGGTGCGATGTCGCTCTCCAAGATCCTCTACCGCGACCTGCTGCACGCTGCGAAGCAGTTCGATCGCCACGCGGCGCTGCGCGCGCTGCTCTCGTCCAACCTGCTGCAGCGACCCGTGATTCACGAGACGAAGACGCGGCTGCCGCACATCGAGCACTTCAACCGCTACGTGCTCGAGTTCCTGGACAACCGCTCGTTCTACGTGCCGTCGGCCGAGAAAAAGGCGCTCGCGCAGCTCGTGCGCGACAAGTTCCGCGCGCCAGACGCCTCGCCAGCTGCGGCTTCCTCCCCCGCGGCGGCTGAGCGCGTGCTCGTGGACACGGCATTCGTGGCACTCAAGGCGCTGAACGACAAGCTCGCCGAAGCGAAGGAGCTCGGCGTGGTTGGCGGCAAACTCGCGAAGAAGCCGCGGTATGCGGCGGTCGTGCGAGCAGACAAGTCCGAGCCGCAGACGCCGCTGTCCATCGCGAATGTCCAGCATGCCGAGTACGTAACCTCAGCGCGTGTGTGTGGCTGTGCGAGGCTGTGTACAGCATAACTGGGGCATATTGTTTCTGTGGCGCATTTTATTAATGTTTCCATATCCTGTGCCTGCCTGTGCAGAGATCTGGCGTCGGGGATCTTCCTGGTCTCCCATCCGCTGCTCAACGGCTTGTTCAGCCGGTCCGTGATCGTGCTGACTGAGCACTCGCTCAAAGGCGCGAGAGGCTTCATTGTGAACCAGCCGACGACGAACCCGCTCATCAAGGCGTTCAAGGTGCACCCGTCGATCATGCGCGCGTTCGGCTCGAGCAAAGTGCGCATCGGCGGCCCCGTGCGCACGCAGCACGCCGAGGTGCTGCACAGCAAGCCCGAGTTTGGCGGTCAGCGCATCGTGACGAGCAACTTCCACGAGGCGGGCGACGCGACGCTCTTTGTCGGCGTGGACCTCGAGACGGCGGCCAAGGCGGTCGAGGAGAACCTGGCGAAGCAGACGGAGATCATGTTTCTCAACGGCGTGTCGACGTGGACTGCCGGACAGCTGGAGAACGAGCTGAAGCGCGGCACGTGGGTGGCCGTGAAGGCGCCGCTGTCCCTCGCAGTGAACCCGAAGAAAGAGCTCTGGCGGGATCTCATGCACACGCTGGGCGGCGAGTACAGGGAGTTCAGCGAGATGCCCGAGATCGAAGACGACGAGGAGGAAGAAGAAGAGGAAGAAGAAGATGACGATGGCCAGGACGACTGAAGGCGATAGACAGGTAATAGAAGAAGAAAGAAGTGGACTCAATGTGTTGTGGTGATATGATGTTGCTTGTATCTGGTTTACAGGTTACGACTTTGGACTCAGCTTTGCAGGTATGTGTTGCGCAGAGCTTGGGGTGGGTTCATATTGCTATTGTATATTCATTAGAGCTATGGCCGTGCGTTGGCTTATAGGTGCCACGCGCCACGCATCATATATAGGTGTGGGGACTGGATGTTTGCTTGAGGGCTTCAAAGGGTGTGCCGCGGGTTTACTTGTCGACCATGGCGCGCAGCTTTGATCGGACCGAGGTGTTGCCGATCCCGCCAATGCCGAAAGCTGGGCCGATGCGCGCGATGCGCGCCAGGGAGGAGCGGAAGTACTCGCGCTGGATGAACTGGATGCGCGCCGCGCGGTCGGCCACCGGGTGGTTGTACAGGTCCAGACCGAGCAGGTGCATCGGCGTGGACATGAACTGGACGGCGACCGGCGCACCAATCTGCGCCACGGCCGTCGCGACCTTCTCGTTCACGCCGCGCTCGCGCAGGTGCTCCATGATCACCATTGGCGCGTGGAAGCACGAGATGACTGTGAGCGAGTCGCGAACGGCGAAGAGCGCGACGGACGAGACCGGGAACTTGTGCTGTTTGATCACGCCGAACATCTGCGCGAACGCCTTGTCCTTGGCGATCACGAGCGACATGTTGACGGCGGTCGTCGCGAAGAGCTTGGGCATCTGGCCATCAGCCTCTTTCCACGCGTAGTACGACTCGACGCTGTTGGCGGTCGCGTACGTTGCCGAGTAGAGCCCGAAGATCCACATGAACTCGCGCGAGCGGCAGAACTGGACCGGTCGCTCCACGAACGACCGCGAGAGCTCCTTCACGCCGTTCGAGAGGGTGCGCAGCCCGCTGGCGTTCTCGGCGATGGCGCGGTCGACGACAGTGATGAACGGCGAGACGCCGAGCGAGGCAGTGAACGCCGCGACGACGTCGGCGCCAAAGTACTTCATGAGCCGTCCGAACGACACATTGTGCTGGTGGTGCGGGACGAGCGCGTCTTCGACATGTTGGAGAGCGTCGGCGGGCACTAGAATGGCAGCAGGGATCATAATTCACAAGTGAGTTCTCTGAGAGATCAGGAGAGGGCGGCTCGGGTAGGCGGGAGTACTCTTGGAAGAGACAAGATGGGCCACCACCACTTACTTGGATCGGACTTGGAGCTGCTGGCTGGGAATCTTCTGGAGCCGCGATCTTGGGATCAGATGCGGAGGATGGCTGGAGGCTGCTGGAGTGAGTGGGGTGAAGTGAAGCCACAAGTAAGAGAGGTCGGATCTTATTTCTGACGGCGGCGTTCGCTGGGAGGCTCGCTCGGGTTCGGTTTGGTCGGCTTGCTTGGGTGCGCTCTTGTCTGCAAGATCGCAAATGAGGCGCATGGTTGGCTTTGCGGCCGCCTGGCGCCAAACCCAAATCGCAAAACGCAAAATCGAGGGAGCCTGCTGCCATCTGCGTCGTCCCCCATCTTCTCACAGTTTGCCGGCGCCAGCCAGCGCCAGGGGCGACGACCCAGAGCAGCCTGCCTGCCTTCCAAACCGGAGATTCGTATTCCCTAATTTCTTGGCGTGCGTGGGAAGAGCGTTTTGCTTCAGAGAGTTGGGTGTCCTGGTACTGTACCTATTGTTAAACAGGGGAAACCAGGCAGAGTGACGGTCGTTCAACACTGGACAAGATGCGCACGAAAAGGTGCATCTGCAGCCACTCAATTGCGCGGAAAGGGTCATCGCGTCGCTCGGGATGACGCACTTGCGGCGTGTCGCAAGCCCCCCAACTAGCAACGCGGCTCAAAACAACAGCGAAAGCGTTGCCGATGGAGGGGGTCTGCTCGAGCGTCGTTGCGCAATCGCAGTTCGAGGCGCGTTTTTTTACCTCCAGATGCCCCTAATTCTGTGTCATCACTGAACTCTTGCGTGCGAGAAAAGTCAGCAAAAACAGCATACAAACGCCAGCATTCGCTCCAAATGCCTGATTGGTGACCGCTTCCAAAACTCGCAAAAGCCCAAGATCAGCTCACATCCTGACCCTTTTAGGATGTTTCACACGCCAAAAACCCTAATTCAGCATCGAATTATCTGTGACGCTTGCTCCGAGAACCCTAAAACCGGATCCAAAATAAACAAGAAAAGCGATGACGCCTCGCGTGTCATCGGCTCGCGTCTGTCGACGTCAGCGCCAAAAATGG
Organism: Globisporangium nagaii; assembly: GCA_023335995.1. NCBI lineage: Eukaryota > Oomycota > Peronosporomycetes > Pythiales > Pythiaceae > Globisporangium > Globisporangium nagaii. The sequence continues at coordinate 21,123 of JAADWH010000475.1, forward strand.
ATCCAATTGATCTCTCCCCAAGCAGCAGCAGCAAAACGCACCGGCCGACCACTCAGCCGCCATCGGAGAAAGAGATCAACTCCCCCGCCTGCACGTTTACGATTCTCGTGAGACGCAATGCGAGCGTTCTTATCAAACTCACAAAACACGAAAACCAGCAGCATTCGAAAAAGGTCCTTTCTTTCAGCATAAAGCCCCGAAAAGTATCCAGATTCCTCTGCGAGCGAGCAGGACCACTTTTGCAATGAGGCAGAGAGAGAGAGAGAGAGAGAGAGAGAGAGAGAGAGAGAGAGAGAGAGAGAGA
>JAADWH010000476.1:0-21390 GCA_023335995.1 Globisporangium nagaii
CACAAAGCATTGCCCAGAGGCATCATGCAAAATGCAACCCTTTACATAGTCTAGTTCCACACCCTCAGCCTTGAGAAACCTCGCGAAAGCCTTCACAGCCGTAGCTCTGGCTCGTTTAGTGTTTCCTGACGCAAGTTCGTCCAAGCCCATGGCCGGTCGGATGCAAGCCAAATATGCAAATGATATGACTTTGTCTTGGATTTTGAGTCGGCATACACATATTCTCCCTTCTCCTCCGACCTTGTGCGTCGGAACCGTTGGTCAGCGCTACTTACCTAGCCCTAAACGTTACTATTGGCCAAAACAAATATATAGCGTCGTTTAATTGGTCCATTTTGTGTATACTTCATTTAATTGGATAAAATAATCAATAGACAAACGAAGTATGGTCGGAGAAACGATGATATTCATCCATAGCACAACTTGGTTTTTCTGTATCAATGTGTTTTTGTGTGCTAATCATATACCGTCCATTGGTGCCTTTTAATCTAGGAATACTTGACTTTCACTTTTAGACTCACGTCGATTTTGACGAGATATGAGTTTGCATATACCGGTACGTTCTGCATATACCGGTAAGCTTTCTTTTTCTTGTTGTTTGAAGCAGTATTTATCATCGGAGCTATATGAACGGAGTGAAATGCAGTCCAGCCATCGCGAAAGAGGAAGTGATAAAGTGTATTTCTCCGAGCGAGAAGTTCGATGTACCCTCGAAGAACCAAGCCAGCTTCCATACACTGACACATGGCGATTTCTTCGCTCCCCTTGGTATCAATTTTCGTCGGTCTTTTTCGACACGTCGGTTTTGGTTTGGATTTGGGCTGCATATTCCGGTAATCTACTCTGACAGATGATGAGTTGTGCTCGCGCTGGACACTTTATGTGGAAATCCAAGGCTCGATTCTCATTGATTTACTCGATACCAGCTCACGGAGTGTGAGGGACACTTCTCAAGCATTCTCGCCGAACCGAGGGACACGAGGGAAACCAAAAAAGCTCTTCGTTGTCAGCCTGAACCGCCACTGAACCGCTCTCGAACCGCCCACCGAACCGCCCGTGTCCATTTTTCCCCTTTTGTGCGGTGTTGGCACGCGCTGCTCGCCTCGCGCTCTCGCTCACTCGACGTCCACAGCACGAAGCAAGGAAGCAGGCAGCAGCGATGGTGAAGGAATACACGCTCGACGAGATCCGCCGCCTGGCGGACACCAACCCGGAGAAGCTCGCGCAGGAGTACCAGGCGTCGCGCGCCGCGACGGCGAACCTCGTGGCGCGCGCGAAGGCCGGCATCGCGGCCCGCCAGAGCGCGCCGCCTGCGACGCGCTTCCACGCGTGGGCTCAGGGCTACGGCCAGCGATACATCTACACCGGCAGCTCCAAGCCGATCGTGCACATGATGCTGGTCATCGGCGTCACGGGCATCGGCATCGAGTGGTGGTGCCACCACAGTACGTCCCGTTATCCCTTTTCGGATTTGTGCGCGTTGCTGTCTTTTCGTTGCGGATATGAGGGGGGCGGAGATGCTGATTCTTATATCGTATGCGTGTTTCAACAGGACACGCGCACGCGCACAAGGCCGAGGAGAAGCACCACTAGAGACACACCGAGATACAGACAGCCGCTCGCGTCCGTGGAAGCAGCAGAACGTGACTGACGGGAGCGCGGGCAGAGCTGAGCTGGATGGGTGAACGATGGTGATGGCTATTTGGAGAGAGGGTCGGCAGCAGCGCGGGGGCCATTCCGCTGTTCTCGCTCTTCGTGTCGGCAATTCGCGACGGCGTCACGCAGGATACCAGTGCTGGTGGGTGCTGCGCGATGGCGAGACGGAGAGCGAGTGAGCGCGCGAAAGTGATGGCGTCACGCGGCTGCACATTGAACAGGAGCGACCCCGTGATCATGAAGACGAAGAAAAGTAATAAAAGGAAAACAAAAATGAACCGAAGAAGAGAAGACAAGCCGCGTGAGCGCGTGCGCCATTTGGTTTTAGTAGGAGTCTCTATACGGGAAAGCCGCAGCATGCGTGTGCTCTGCAACGACACTTCAGGGGAACCGCAGCTCGCGCGTGGGGATCTTGCCGTAGCCTTGCACCACGAGCCGGTCGTCGTGCACGTGGACGATCGCATGCGCGCGCTCGGTCGGCGCGCACTCGAGGATGGCGTCGCACACGACAAAGTGCACGCCGCGCTCGAGCCGGTAGCCGTCCAAGTGCGAGTGGCCGGAGAACACGGCGCGCACGCAGCCGGCGTCGTAGATCGCGTCGAGCAGCTCCTCGTAGTTCCACAGGATGCTCGACGGGAACGACGTGGCTGGGTGCAGCGGGATGTGTGAGAACACGACCACGTGCTCCCTCGCCGACTTTGCGCGCGCGAGCGTCTGCGCGAACCACGCGAGCTGCGCGGCGTCCACTGCGCCGTTGAACTCGACGAAGCGCTTGTCCACGCCTCGGAGTCCTTCGGGTGAGTTCAGGTTCGCGTTCGGGTTCTTGCTGCGCAGCAGCCGCGTGGCTTGGATCGCCACCGGGTCGTCCTTGGCGCGGCCCAGGCTCGAGACGCCGTAGCAGTTGAGCACGACGAAGCGGAACCGCGGCGCGCTCTCCAGCGTGAAGTCGTAGTAGGACGGCGCGGCGCCGTGCTCCCACTTGAGCAGCTGGCGCTCCAGCTCCTGCGGTGGGAAGTTGTAGAGCTCGTGGTTGCCCACGAGGTGGTGCACCGGCCCGACCTGCTGCTGGAACGGCGTCCACGCGGCGATGGCGGCGTCCATCGCAGCTTGCGACGTGCCGACCATCTTGTTCTTGCCGTCGATGAGGTCGCCCAGGTTGACTGCGAAAGACAGCGGCGTGGTGGCGGACACGCGCACCCACTCGCGCACGGCGTCCTGCAGCTGCAGCAGCGCGTTGCGGTAGAACCGCTGCGACGTGCGGTGGAAGTTCCAGCCGTCCTCCACGTCGGCGTACTGCACGTCGCTCAGCAGGCTACTCATGCACAAGGTGGCAACGTTATTGGACGCATTGCGTTAGCACAACGGACAGTAAAGGCAGCGCACGAGAAGCTCTCTCTCTCACAGCGAACGCACCCGAAGGACGCGAGCGGCTTGGCGGATCTGCTGGTCGCCATCCTGCTGCTGCTTCCTGTGAAATGACGAGTGGCACGCGCTCGTCTCTGCGCCGGGAGCAGCGATGTCGCACGAAGCTTGCGGAAAGCGGAGGATGGGGATGCAAAGTGGCGTGTCGTGCCCTGGAAGAGATGCATGGGTTGAACGAAATGTCAAATGCTGCTCGGTATCTGCAGGCTATTGATAGCCACACACCTCGACGCAGGTAAAAATAGCGCCGCCGCTCGGAACCAGAGTCCGGCGAGCTCCATTATGCTGCTGCTGCTGCTCGTCGTGAAGAGCGAGAAGAGTCCGCTTCCGCCATGACTGCCGCGCGGCCACGCACGCACCACGCGGCATCAGCGCCGATGGCGGCGTCGCCCTCGCTGCACCTGCAACCGCAGCATGGACTGGGACTCGCCACGGCGCCGCCGCCGCCAAGACAGAACTTCCGCCAAGTGGGCACCAAGACCTCCGGCTCCGTCATGCGCGGCGCCGTGGCGCAGAAGCACCCGCCGCCGCTCATCGACCCGCAGCTGGTACCATTGCATTCTCTCTCTCGCTTTTCAACCTACGCTTGCGTGCATATGCTGCCTCCTGTTCTCATCAGTCGGCTGCGTGGACACAGAAAGTGGCGTCGATCCCGTCCAAGTACGAAACGGTGCTGCACCGTGAGCCCCAGGAGCGCAACGCATTCGGCGCGCGGACGAACCGCTTCGGCGAGAGCGAGGTACGAAAACTTCCTCCGTCGTCGCTGACGGCCGCGTTGACTTCCTGAGCTGACGCCTTGGACTGCGTGCACAGAACGAGCTGCCTGGACCTGGGACGTACTACAAACCGCCGAGTCTCGTGAAGACGACCGTGGACTCGGGCTCCGTCTCGCGCCTCGGCTACAGCACGGGCTTCGTGTCCAAGACCAAGCGCTTCAGCGACCGCATCAAGGAGGTCGCGCCGGGTCCCGGCCAGTATCAGCCTGCGAGAGTCGACCGCAAGCCGCAGAACCGCAAGTACGGTCTCAGCAGCTTCGCCAGCACGGTACGAGACGATCCGGAGCCACATTCTCTCGCGGGTTGCTGATCGAAACTCACGCCGCGACTGGTTCCTTCTTGTTCTGCTGTTGTTCTGCTGTTCATTCCCAGCCAAAAGCGTTCGTGAACAACCAGACAGCGTCCGCAGCCGACGTCCCGGGTCCCGCGGACTACAACACGGCGCAGACGTCGTCCACACTGGCGCACAACATCGCCCGCTCAGCGTTCTCGTCCAAGGTCGCGCGCGGCTTCGAGCCCTCGACTGACGGCGCTGCGCCGGGACAATACGACAACCCGATCCAACTCGGACAGGCACTCAAGAAGAGCCACTCGCCGCAGTCGGTCTTCAAGTCCGGCTCGAGGCGCATGGACTCTGGCGCGACGTTCACGCCCGGCCCCGGCGCCTACAACGCCGAGGACGCGGAGGTGGCGCTGCGGTACGACTGGATCGCCAAGGCGCACACGAGCGCGGCGTTCCAGGCTGGGACCCTGGACCGCTTCGGCCGCACGCCCGGCAAGGCGGTGCTGGACTCGGACCTCGGCCCAGGCTCATACAAGACCGACTCGCTCATCGACGCTCTCAGTCGGAAAGCCGGCTCGTCGAACGTCTTCCGGTCCAAGACCTCGCGCTGCGATGGCTTCGGCGGCGGCAGTGGCGGCGGCCAGGCGGCGGTTGCGATCCCAGGGCCGGCGTTCTACCACCCGAGCTCCCCAGATAGACGATCGCATCTGCTCAACGCTAACAAAAAGTGGCTGTAGCGGCAACAGCATAAGCAGCGATTTCGATAACATACCCATCGCTGAGTGTGTGACTCTCTCTCGATGCAACAATTGCTGTGAACTGCTTGCTTCTCACCGCTCGCGCAGCGTGAAGTTGTCAAAGTACCGGCTAATCTGCGTGGCGAAGAGCTCTTGTGTGGACTCGGGCATGTCTTCGATGAGCTTTCCTGCAACGATCGCACATCCAATCGCAGAAGCGCCAAGGCAGTGAGAAAGTGAATGAGCCGTGCAGCGCTCGCTCGCATGCGCTCGGCCACATAGAGTACCTGGGATGCCGCCGATGCGCGAGAACGGTGAGATCACCGCATCCGCCGGCACGACCGTGTTGTCTTCGATGCGGCAGCAGTCGCGAATGATCGCGCGCTTGCCCTGCATTTGCGCACAAACATGCAGACGCGCGGTGAGATTCGATACGGTCCAGTCTACCACGCGCACGCAGCATAGCCATCGCGAACGGGCACGTACGATGACGCAGTTCTTGCCGATCTGCACGTACGAGCCGATCATCGCGGCTTCCACGACCGAGTTCTCGCCGATGTACACGTGGTCGCCGATCTTCATGGGGATGAACGCGAGCCCGCTGCATATCCATGCAGACACACACAACAGCAGCGTGTGAGGTTCAGTGGCCAGCGCGCGAGACACGCAGCGCAGCTCACTGCAAGGCAACGCACGTGGGCAGCACGCGGATCGGCGGCTTGAGGACGCAGTGCTCGCGGATGACGCACTGCTTGCCGAGCGCGACCTTCGCCAGGTCTGCCCGCACGATCGTGCCGGGGTCGATGATCGCCTTGCCGCGCAGGTAGAGGTTGTGCGCGCTGCAGAGCGTGCACTTGCGACTGATCTTGTTGCCCGTGGACGTGTGGATGTACTCGTCCGGGTCCAGCGCCACCTCCGCAGCCTCCACGTACGGGTTCATATCTTGGGTTTGAGTCGAGCTGCACCTCGTGCTCGATTTCTTCGCGAAAAGCGGAATGCGACTGTTGTGCGAATGTCGCCCCAACGCTTCGCCTGAAGTAGCAGCATGATGCGGCGTCTGCTCTTCAAAAGCGTCTTACATTTCGCAGGTAAAATGCTCATGTTCTCGGAGAAAGTCCACGAGTACGAGCAGCTTGCCTGCTTCCGCGTGCGACGCCGAGCACCAGACACGGGACGAGCAGATCTGCGCAGCGGTGCTGCTCGTGCAGTCGCAACCACGCCGACAAAGAGAGCCACACGCACATGACCGTGTGCTGATAGCCGCATGCTCACTTTGTTTTGTTTGACACTGCGCTGCGATCTTGAAGAGCTCATCGCAAGCCAAAGCATATCTTCAAAGGTAGCAAGAGCGCAGCGCGAAGGCGATCGAGCAAGTACCTGTGTGGATTAAATATATGCACTTGGTGGTGTCGTATGCAAGTAGAGCAGGCGTGGCGCAACGCTGCCTCACTTCCCAGTCGCTCTCCGTGTCTTTTCTCTCTGCTGTCGCACTCGCTCAAAAAAAGGGATCGGCCGATGCGCCATGCGCCATTTCCCGCGCGCGTGTGGCTGGCTACTGGAGCCGACTGCGCTTCGTCGGTGACTGTGAGGTCGAGCGCTCGTCCGGGTGCAGCCGGCGCTCCTCGTCCAGCAGCTCCATAATGCGCTTGCCCTTGTACGCCTTCGCGTCACTCGCCGCCGAGAGGCTCACGCTGCGCGACAGCAGCACGCAGCGCAGCGGCATGGCGCTCTCGCACGAGTCGCTCGCATAGCCGCTGTCTTCGCACGCGCGCTTGTTGTTCACTCGGTGGTGGCGGACGGGGTCGTCGCTCTGGCAGCGCGTGCGGGTCGATCCATCGCCATCCATCGGCGAAAGCGTCGCATGCGCGAACGATGCAGCGCTTCGCGACGGGACGGCGATGCGGAGCCGCTCGCTCATCTGCGACGGCGACGGACTCGCGGCGCCAAATAGCCCCGTATTGCTGACGCGCCGCACGTTGCCGCTGAGCTCGTGCCGCCGCGGACTGATATTGGACGCGGCGTTCTGCAGCACGCGCCGGTGGAGCTTCTGGTTCGGCGTGCGCGGCTTCTTTCCCGCCGAGAAACTCTCCTGGAAGCGGTGGCACGCGGTCGTGACAGGTAGCGGACGCGCGATCGGCAGCAGACTCATGTTCATCTGCACGAAGCTCCACGTCGCGGCTTCTGGCGGCGACGGCGACGCGTTCGCATCGGCATCGGCGGTGACGACGCTCTCGTCGGTCTCCATGGCGTCCTGCTCGCTCGCAGACATGGTCGTGTGCTTGCTTTTGCTTGCTTTGTCTTGTTCCTCACCGAGAGAAAAGTGGAAATCCTTCCTGTTCCAGTCGCTCGGAACTCAGTTCATCACTCAGAGAGAGAGAGAGAGAGAGAGCCAGGAGGAAGGAAGGAAGGAAAAGCTCGAACGCCTTGACTCGCTCGCTCGCTCGTGAGAGAGAGAGAGTACTCGGAGAGCGGAGCGGAGGAGGAGGTCGCTTGCGCAGTCGGCGGCTGGATGCGAATGGCGCAGCGCGCGTCTATCTGTCTGGTTGCTGTGCCGCGTGTGTATGTCTGTCTGTGTCTGTGACGCGGCGGCGGATCTCTAAAATGGGACTTCTCTGCCATGGAGCGCATGCGTTTGCTTCAACGCCCGCCCAGTCGAAATGCTGGGTTCCAAAAACGGCTTCCACGCACGAGAAAGATCTCCTCTTTTCTGGGTTTTACATCCAGCGCCTGACTTGCCTTTTTGAGGCTGCGTGAGCGTGCGCACAGGACCCACATGGGCACATGCGCGCATGTGAGCAGCGCAGGAGGAACGTGCGCGCTCGAAACGCCGCCGCCGACATGCACAAGGAGGAGCTCGCCCGTTTAGAAATGCGCTGCTGTGCTCACGAGGAGCTGGTGACGGACGGAAATAGCCGGCCAATCGCCGCGCGCGTGGCCAGTCTTAGCTCGCCGTGTGTATGTATGAGTGCGTGCGCTCTCTGCTTGCAAACGCCTCTGATTGATCGCGTCTGCTCGGCATCAGCGCTTGAGAAGCGAACGCGGTGAGCATGAGCTCCATCGTTGCCACCGCCGCCACCGCCGATGTTGCGGACGAGCGGCGGCAGATTGAAGCCGCGGCGGATCTCTACGAACGCTTGGAGCTCGACGCTGATCCACTCGGCGCTGATGCGTGCAAAGCGCCATACGACGACTCAGCGAGCGAGGCCCTTGCTGAGCGCTCGGGTAGCCGTCGCAGCAGCAGCGCCAGCACGAGCAGCAACGACGGCATCCACGGCGAAGGCGAAGGCGAAGGCGAAGGCGAAGGCGACGAGACTCCAGTGATGGCGGCAGACCAGCGACCAAGAGACCTGCTGGTGGCATCAGCGGTGACTGAACTAGAGGCAGACGCCTCCGAGAGCGAAGCGATGGAGCAGCGCTTCAGTTGCGTTTCCCTCGGCGACAAGGACCCGCTGAGTATCACCATGGAGAAGCTGCAGCTGGCACCGCCAGCGCCAGTCGTGGACGTCTCACGAGCGATCATGTTCAACAGATACGCGCGCGCGGTGCCATCCGCACAGGAGAGTCAGTCGTGCGGCCGTTTTGCTGGCGCGGCGAGCTGTCTGCCCAAAGGTGAGAGGCGAGATGTGGAATCTGTCATCCGTGTAATGCATTCTGACGCCGCATTTGTGTGCAGAGCTCTCGGTGCCGGCGACCCAGCCGCTGTCGATCGCTGTGCCCGCGAGCGACTCGCCGCACATCTGCTGCAGCGCCTCGTGTCAGGAGCAGGCGAAATGGAAGGACGAGCGCCTCCACGAGCTGCAGCGCGCGCTCGACCACATAGTGGACGCGATGGCGATCCAGCAGCGCGACATGGCGGCGCAGCGCGCGTTCCTCTCGCGCCAATCCGAGCAGCTCACGAAGCTCTCCATGGCGCTGCACCAGGAGAAGCTGAGTCTGCAGATCGAGAAAGAGCGCGCTCAAAAGGCTGCACGAGCCGCCGCGTGCTCGCCCACATCAGCGTCGTCGCTGTCATGCCGACCGCCGACGCCGTCAGGGAGCTCTTCGCGGTCGTCGACACCGCGCGGATCTGCGAGCAAGCCCAAGGCAGCCATGAAGGCGGTCTTCTCGACGCTCGCGGGCTCGTCGTCCTCGCGCACGGACAGCGGACGGCGCTGCACGGTCTCGTCGATCGATGAGCACGCAGTTGTCGCGGCGGCGGCGGTGGAGTGTTCGCCTGCGGCGCTCTCAGCTGCGTCTGCTCGGTCTGCCAGCACGTCGCAGCTCGCACCTGTGGTCTCCACGAGCTTGCAAGCCGTCGTCTGCAGTGACTCGCTATCGCTCAGCACTGCCGGCGTCATCGCGACCGCCGTCACTGAAGGGGAGAGAAGCATGTCGCTGTCGGCACTGGAGATCCGTACGACGTCGCCAACGCTGCCGCTGTCGTCGCTGGCGCCGTCGGCTGGAAAGATGCAGCTAGGCGGGGTCCAGATGAGCGACGTGAGCCTGCAGGACAGCCCCGTGCGCTTCGGCAGCCGCTCGGCGACCAACTGCGTCGTGTCGAAGAAGGACTCGCTGGCAGCCGCGTCGACAGCTTCTCCCTCCGCTAGCGCTGGCGTCAGCCCCACCGCCAGCGGCTCGGGCGACGCGAAGAAGTCGCTGGGCGAGCGCTTTCGCAGCCTGCGCTGGAAGTCGTAGCTGCCTTTGTAATAGACTGACAACTTCACTCATGCTCTTTCCCAGTGTCAACACAAATGTGTCTCTCTTTTTTGTGGGCAGAGATCCAGATTAACGCCAATTGACGACAAATCTATAGAGCGGACGTTGTCTGGTTGAAGCGAGCACTCGGCTCCATACAAGCACCAAGTCAGTTCGCAACGAGGGAGGATCGGCGATTGTCTCGAAATGAACAGCTCATTCCGAAATAACAACACAAAAGCACAAGAAGACAAGAAGACAAGAAGACAAGAAGAAGATGGCGGAGATCGGCGCGATCATCAACCTCGTGAACAGCTTCGCGCTCGCGTACTCGTTCGAGGACGCGGACAAGTCGGCCAAGGCGCTGCTGGCGCTCTTCGCGGACGACGCGACGTTCGCCGAGGAGCTTGTGGGCGAGTGCGTGGGCAAGAGCGCGATCGAGGAGGCGCTGCTGGAGCTCGCGTCGCTCAAGTTCCTCGCGGACACGCGCCACCTACCGAGCGGCCACGTGGTGGAGCTCGCGGACGCCGAGCACGCCAAGGTCACGTCGTCCTCGGTCGTGTTCTGGAAGTGCGTGCCCGTGATGATCGTCAAGTGGAGCGACGAGGTCGTCAAGCGCGACGGCAAGTGGCTCTTCCAGACGCGCCGCGGCGACGCCGTGCAGAAGAACCTCGAGATGATCGGCGAGATGCAGCTGCGGGGCAAGAAGCAGTACGCGCAGCAGGACGAATAAATGCCGAGCGGTGACAAGACGCTGGCGAGCGAGCAACTTACACACACATGCACACACACATACGTACAGAAGACGCCGCCGATTGCGCGAGAGCGAGAGAAGGACGATCGCGCCGACACGCGCACAGAGGCGGCGAGAAATGAGAAAGAAACAAGCGAATTGCAGTAGAACATACAAACAGCGACACCCGAATATGCGTACGCACTGAATACAACGACGTGCTGCTCTCCTGTCACATGCTCGGCTCCCTCGCACTCATGAAGCACACATAGAGCGCCAGGAAGGCTGCTCGCGTCGTGCAACACGGACAGTGGACGGCAACGCGCAACTACTACATGTGTACCCACGTGTGGATGCGGATGCGCGTGCGTGCAATGCTGTGATGGGCAGCGTGCTCAAGCGTCGCCACTTGCGCTCATGCTCCTATTTATTCTCTCTCCGTCAAATCGATCAATACACTGCTGTCTGCCTCACTGACTGCCGCGTGCAGCCCCGGCGACATGGGCGGCGCCATCTCAGAGCTCCGCCACGCCATCCACGCGCACGTGGTCATCGCGCAGCACTACCCGCTGTTCCTCGAGCCGTACCTGGTCGTGGTGCAGTTCTTCCTACGCACGGCCGAGACGGGCGAAGGCGCGGACCCGGATCGGCCGGTGGGCGAGATCCCCATGGACGTCGTGATCACGGACAAGCGCGTGTTCGCCGAGGCATCGACCGAGATTGAGCTGCTCGTGGAGAACGTGCAGGTGATGCGCACGCTGCTGCGCGGCATCGAGACGCACCGGCAGCTCACGCTCGCGCCGGACCTCGACCCGCTGCGGCGCTGGTACGACCCGCCCTGGCGCAGGGACAGCAAACCCATGCCACGCTTCCTTGACATCGCCGCCACCGAAATGCCGCGCTTCCAGGTCGCCGTCTTGCGGTACTCGCTGCTGGCTTCTTGTGTGGATCCTAAGCGCTGCATCTGTATGCTGACGTCCACTGTTTGTGTCTGTCTGTCTGTGCGCCACAAGCACGAGCATCCGATGTCTGCGCCTGATGATGTTCTGCTCGGACGCGCGCAAGGTGCTCGAGGAGCTCAACGGCCCGGAGCTGCTCAACCAAGCCGTGCTGGAGAACCCGCTCGACGACTTTGTGAAGAACGACGTCAAGGCGATCTTCGCGGCAGTCTACGGCGGCGAGAACGCCGTGCGCCGCATCGCGCTCGCCAACGTGCAGATCACGGTCGAGATGATGAACGAAAACCTCGAGAGTGCCATCGTGCAGCTCGCCGGCGTGCGGCGGCTCTGCCAGCTGCTGGCGAGCGCGAATGTGATCCTGTACACGCCAAGCAACGGCAACGGCAGCAGCAGTCCAAGCAAAGCAGATAGTCAGGCGGGTAGCGAGCAGGCAGTGGCGCCGCTGTTTCGAGACATGGACACTTTCGGCGCTGTGGCGCTCGTCACGAGCACGCTGCGTCGCTTCGACGTGGACAAGTACCTGAGTCTGTACGTCCACATCTGCCGGTTCATCTCGTTTGTCGCAGTCGAAGGCGAGTACCGTACCTGTGCTGAGCATGCTGTCCTTCTTGCGTTGTCTCTCTTAGCGGGACTCTCTCTCATACACACTCGATGTCTCCCTCTCTCTCTCGTGTCCACCCGTTTTCTACTAGCAGAGCACAACACGAAGCTCGTCGGGCAGCACGGCGGCGTGGAAGGCGCGATCGATCTGCTCTTCAAAGCCCGCGCCATGCAGCGCGAGAAAAAACAGGCGCAGCGCGACGAGGCCGCGTGGCAGCAGAAGCTGCTCGAGAGCCCGCACGCGGACTGGCAGAGCATTGTCGAGCCCAAGGGCAAGCGCAAGCCGCCGCCAGCGCCAGTGCCGATGAACACTGCAGACAGCATCACCACGATCCCTACGAGCCTCGAGTCGCTCGCAGTCGTGGACTTCACGCCGACGGAGATCGGCCAGCAAGCCATGTGGGCACTCGACCTGCTCGCAACGCTCGACTTCAACGTCTCGCAGATGAAGCTGCACAAGCTCAAGTACCTGCTCGAGGAGATCCGACTCGACCCGGACGGCAAGGAGCTCGGCGAGGCACTCATCGTCACGCGCCGGCTGCGGCTCATCCGCTGGGACAGCGTGGGGCTGCCGCCAGGTTCTTCTTCCTCGTCGTCATCGTCGCCTTCGAAAACAGCAAAGGCAAATGCCCAGAGCATCATGAAATAAACCACACAAACCCACACACGCACTCTGTGACAGATGCAAAATGGTCGGGGTCCTTGTTGTTCTTGTCGAGGCGTCGAGCAGCGCGTGTGCTTCATAGGCACTCACCGCGCATGCACACACTCACCGAGTCAAGTGCAGAGAGAGAGAGAGAGAAAGAGATAGCGACAACACGCGTTCTAAGCCGAGAGCGCCGAGACGGACGCCAGGAGATCCTTGTCCGCCGTCGTGAGCTCCGGGAGCACTGCCTGGAGCAGATCGCTGTTCGCCGTCAGCAGCTGCAGCGCCTGCGGAATGGTTTCCTGCATCCCCATGTCGCGCAATCAGCAAGCAAAGAGTGTCGTGTTAGCCCTTGTGATGCAGACAACACTGATTCCCACAGACTCGGCGACAACGTTTTACATACCTTGAGCTCGATTTCGTTGAGCGGGTCGAAGTGCGCCTCGAACTCGTCCTCGGTCTCCTCAAAGTCGTTCTGCACGCCCTCAGCGCCAGCGGCGGCGTTCGCGTCGTCCAGGCGATCCGAGAGCAGCTCGAATTGTTCTGCCAAACAAATAAACAAAAAAACACGTCAGCAATAACAGAGTTAGCATCAGCGCTGCGGTTGAGCTCACACAGATCACACGCACAAGCACAGCAAGGAACTCACCTGAAGGAGCAAAGATGGAGCCGCCAGTAGCAGCCACTGGCTCGTCGTCGCCGTCGTCGTCCGAGTACTCTTCGTCGTCCGAGGACTCCCACTCTTCTTCGTCGTCGCTGAGCTGCGCGAGCGTCTTGGCGACCACGACGAAGAACTTGGTGAGGAAGTGCACGGTCAGATGCTGCTTCTTGCTCGACGACGGCGCGTTCTTGACGCGCGAGCGAGTCTGGATGCTGCCGTCCGACTCGGTCAAACCCGACGACGCGTCCACCTCGCTGCCCGTGACCGTGATCTGGTTGATGCGCGGGTCGTTCCAGGACGCCACCTGCAGCAGCGCGCTCGTCGTAACCTTGATGCAGTAGAGCCCGTAGAAGTCCTGCTGCTTCTCGATCCACGTGCCAAAGACGAACACGAGCATGTTTGGCGCCGACGTCGACGCCGGAGCTGGCAACTGCTCGAGCACGTTGAGGATATCGGCGCCGTGCGTGTGTACGAGGCGCGCGAAGACCATGCAGAGTGACTGCACGAGCGATGGGAGCTCCGCGGTCGCAAGACGCGCGCTCACGGCCGTGAGGATCGACTGGATCGTCGCCGGCGGCAGCGCCGAGCCGAGCTTGAGCAGCAGCTGCGTGATGAGCCCGCCGACGCAGATCGCGCACGAGTCGTGCACCGAGGGCGAGAGCAGCTTTGCCGCGATGTTCATGCTCGCGTCGACGCCGTTGCTGCCGTTCGCGCAGCTGTACGCTGCCAGCGGCTCGACCGCGAACATGACGAGCCACTTGAGGCACTCGGCGCCGTTGTTGAGCACCTTCTCGTCTTCGACCGCGTGGAGAATGTCGACGAGCGGCTCAAAGACGAGCTGGATGACCTGCGCACCCATCTGGCGCGTCACCGCATCCTCGCCACCGTGCGACGACGTGCTGCTCGACACGAACGAGTGGCGCAGCAGCGTCTTGAGGATCGTAATCGCACTGCCGGCAGTGTTCACGCCATTGCCCGCGGCGTCCAAGTCCAGACGGCTCTGCACGAGCATGGCACGCAGCACCGGGAGCACCTGCTCGTGGAGCTTGGCGACGATCTCGAGGTTGTCGAGCTCCAGCAGCGCACCGAACGCGCCGTCGATGAACTCGGAGATCAGAGGGTCGTTGAGGTTCTGTCCCCAGTGGTGCAGGAAGCAGCCCACGACGGCGTTCGACGTCTCGAGACTCAGCGCCTCAGCGTCTTGCAGCACGACGACGAGCGTCTCGAGCACAATGTGGAGCGTCTCCTCGGTCGCGAGACGCGCCAAGTGGATGAGGCGGTCGATGATCACAGCGCTGGCGTCCTGCACCTGCGACTTCGCGGCGTCCTGCTTGATGATCGCGCCAATCGCGCGGCACGCGTACATGCGCACAGGCAGCACCTGGCTCTGCTCGAGTCCCGAGATCGCGACCTGGAGGAAGACAGCGAGCATCTCCTGCGTCATGGCCTTGGCGAGACGACTGGCGCACCAAAGCGCGCGCGCGCGCAGGTAGATCTCCTGGTTTGGCGCGTTCATGACCTGGAAGAGCGTCTGCAGGAACGCGCCGAGGTCCAGCAGCTGACTCACCTCCACAGCGTTCTTGCTCAGCGCCGCGAGCGTCGGCGCCGCGAGACTGCCGACCACGAGCAGCGCGGCTTCATGCAGGCGCCAGCTGCTGCTGCTGTTCTTCAAGCGCTTCTGCGCCGCATCGAGCGCAGCGACGACAGCCTTGCGGCCGAGCACGGCCTCGAGCTCCGTCAGCAAGTCGATCGCGGCGTTGCGGATGTTGTACGAGAGGCTGTCGTCGTCCTCGTCCGCGACGTACTTGTTCGGGTCGTCCTGCCACACGTCCATCTGGTTCGCCGTGATCTGCATGTACGCGATCATGACGAAGACAAAGTCTGACAAGCCTGCGAGCACGAGCTGCCGGGTCTTTTTCGTCGGCGCGTGGATCGTGCCGCGCAGGAACTCGAAAGCCGCAACGACCATGGCGCTGTGGCCGATGAGCGCGCCTTCGCTGTCGCTGTCGTAGCCGTCGTCCTCCTCGCTCGCGTTCTGCACAACGTCGCGCTCGAACGCGTCGATGCCGCTGACGAGCAGCGCGTAGACCTGCGGCATGATCTGCGGCAGCAGGTCCGTCATGTCCTTCGGCCACTCCTTCACAAAGCTGTTGAGCGTCGAGAGGATCTGGATCTTGATCGAGTAGTCCTTGACAACCTGCACCGGCGCGGCGAGCTGCGTGAGGAAGAGCCCGATCCACTCGCTCACGTTGCCGTGCAGCAGCTGGCGCGCCGAGTCGTTGCCGACCTGCGCCTCCATGCCGACCATGAGCAGGTTGCTCTGCACGATGCGCACGATGCGCGAGCGGATGCCGACGGGGAAGTCATCAGCCGCCACGTACACGCGCTGCAGGTGCGGGAACACGAGCGCCACGAGGTCGCAGCAGCTGTCGCTCGAGAAGTGGCCGCCGGCGAGCGACAGGAAGCGGATCGAGAACTCGATGCGCAGCTTGTCCTGCCCGGCGATGAGCTGCAAGATCACGGGGAGGATCTCGGTCCACTGGTCCGGCCAGTCGCGCTCAAAGATCGACGTGATCGTGAGGCACAGCGCGGTCTGCAGCTTGCTGCCGGTGAAGAGCTCCAGGCGCTGCTGAACCGCGACCACGATCGCGTGCTTCACCTGGCGCTTCTCCTCCTCGTGCACGACGTAGCCGTCGCTCGGCGGAGCCGCGACTCCCACGGCGAGCGAGCTGTCGTCGTCGTCTTCGCCCGTGGAGCCGGCCACCCAGTACGAGTTGACGAGCTTCTTGAGCAGCAGGCACGCGAGCTGCTTCTGCGCGTCCGAAGGCTCCTGTCCCGCGGGCGGCGCGAAGAGGAACTCGCAGAGCTGCAGCGCGAAGCCCGGCGCGCGCAGCAGCGTCGTCAGCTGCGCCTCGCAGTCCGCGCGCAGGCTACCGGTCGCCGACAGGCTCCCCTCGAGGAGCTGCACCAGCTGGCTCATGGTGGTGGTGGTGGTCTGCGTGACGAGGGCTCGTGCGTGCTCGGCGGCTAGTTTTCAGGATTGGCTCAAAGGTTCGTTTTGGCGCCAATTCTCGGCGAATGGCTCCATCACGACGAGCGTTTGACTCGGTATTTGTATGGAGAATGCACTCTGTGTCGACACGCTTTGACCTGACGTTTTGTATGGAAGCACCGCCACCACATTTCGGTCGCGCCTTCACTTGAGCTAGCTAAGGAACCTGCACACAGAACGACAGGATTGTGCAATCACTCCCATTTTGTCCCTCACAGCACACAAGAAGCAGCGGCGATGATGCAAGCAGACGCTTCTATCTGAAGTTGCGCGTTTCTGTGACGACCATTCACGAAACAGCAGCAAATCCCAAGCACCACGCAACCAGCAGCTCCAACGCACACGAGCGCACGCACGATGGCGGACGAGAGCGAGAGCGACGCGCTGCCCTTGACGCCCACGCGCAGAGCGTCGTCGCACCTGCTGCAGCACGCGTCTTCGCCCGTCGCAAGTGCGCTGCTCACGTCGCCACGCCAGTCCGCTGCCGCGCCACAGCAGCAGCAGCAGCAGCAGCGGCCGCGCATGGTGTTCGCCACGCCGCCGCTGCGCTTGGAGACGAGCGGAACGTCGCTGCAGCTACCAGCAGCGACGCCCCCTGCGCTGCCGTGGACCGCGTCGCCCAGTGTCTCGGAGGCGAGCGAGCTGCTGCCAACCACAAGCGCTGGACTGTCGCCCGGCGGTGCGCGTTCGCGGCGGTCGTGGAGCAGACTGAGCGGGTACGGCGTCGGCGGCAGCTCTTCGCGGTGGAAGCAGCAGGCGCAGGAAGCGGCGCAAGCCGTGCCGTGCATCTTGATCGCGACGCTGCTCAACCTCATGATCTGCGTGCCGTTCGGGCTCTCGTTCTTCCCGGTCGAGTGGCAGGAGATGCCCGTGCCGCGCGCGCTGGGCATCCAGATGTTCTTGCTCACGACCGCGATCTGCCAGTTTGTGTTCGTCGCCAGGAGCTCGTTCGACTGCGCCGTGGGCATGATGATGGTCGAGAACGTGCCGTTCATGCACACGCTGTCGCTCTCGATCATCCACGAGCTCGGCGCGACGAACCCGAGCGTGATGCCGACGATCATGGTCACGTACGCACTCTCGTCGGTCGTTGTGGGCGTGCTCTTCTTCCTGCTGGGCCACTTCAAGCTCGGCAACATCATCTACATGTTCCCGAAGCACATCATCGTCGGCGCGATCGGCGGCATCGGCGCCTTCGTGCTGCAGAACGGTGTGGAGAACGCGACAGGCAAGGCGTTCGAGTGGACCACGGCGGGCGTCGCGTCGCTCTTCGCGCCGCAGATCGTGTGGCTCTGGGTGAGCTCGGCGCTGCTGGCGCTGGCGCTGTCCGTGCTCACGCACTGGTTCAAGTCGCCGCTGTTCCCGCCGCTGTTCTTCGTGTCGATCCCGCCGCTGTTCTACGTCGCACTCTTCGCGCTGCGCATCGCGCCGGAGACTGCGCGCGAGCACGGCTGGTTCTTCGACCGCGCGCCAAACGTCGAGTTCTACACGATCTGGGAGCAGTTCGACTTCGACGCGGTCGCGTGGCGCGTGATCCCGAAGCAGGCGGGCACGATCCTTGGGCTCACGGTCTTCTCGCTCATGCACGTGCCGATCAACATTCCGTCGCTGAGCCTCACGACGGACTTTGAGGTGGACATCAACGACGAGCTCGTGGCGCACGGCATCTCGAACACGCTCGGCGGGCTCTGCGGCAGCGTGCAGAACTACCTGTGCTACTCGACGTCCGCGCTCTACTTCAAGTGCGGCGGCGGCGGCCGCAAGAGCGGGCTGGTTATCGGCGTGCTCATGCTCTACTTCTTCTTCATCGGTCCGAACGCCGTGTCCTACGTGCCGCGGTGCATGGCCGGCTGCCTCATGATCCACATCGGCATCGACCTGCTCAAGGAGGCGCTGATTGACACGTACGACGAGCTCGACCTCATGGAGCTCGGCACGGTCTGGGTCATCGCGGCGTGCATGACGTTCTGGGGCATGAACCAGGGGCTCGCGGTCGGTGCGCTGCTCGCCTGCATGACGTTCGTGCTCCAGAGCGCGAGCACGCCGACGAACGCGCCGATCCGCGGCAGCATGAGCGCGGCCACGCTGCGCAGCAGCGCGTGGCGCACGACCGAGGAGCTCGACACACTCGACCGTGAGTGCCGCTTCATGCACGTCGTGCAGCTCAAGGGCCACCTGTTCTTCGGCAACGTCAACACGCTCAGCGAGTACGTGCGCGCGCTCTTCGATGACGGCCACCACCAGCACAAGCAGCACCGCCACGACGACAAGAAGCCGTCTGAGATTCACACGCTCGTGCTCGACTTCACGCTCGTCGTCGGGCTCGACTCGTCTGCGGCGGACCGGCTGACCAAGATCAAGAGCGTGTGCGACCAGCACGAGTGCCGCGTCGTGTTCGCCGCGATCCCGGCAGCCTACACCAAGTTCTCGACGCACCTGCTGGAGATCTTCGGCGACGGCGGGATGTTCCACGTCGCGCCGGACCTCAACGCTGCGCTCGAGTGGAGCGAGAACCAGATCCTGTCGACCCACGCAGTCGCGCACGCGTTCAAGAAGCCCATCGACGAGGACTGCGCAGTCGACGACGATGAGTGCGTGCATCTGCTCAAGCTGCAGCGGCTGATGCCGAACGAACCGCTGAGCGTGATCCACCGGCTGCTTGACTACTTCCACATCGAAGAGATCGAGAAGGACGACGTGGTGTGGAAGCAGGGCGACGTCGCGGACCGCAGTCTGCTGCTCGTGGATGGCCAGCTGCGCGCGGTCATCGAGGAGGAAGCCGGGACGACCGAGGACATCGCGGTCGGTGCCGTCGTGGGCGAGCTCTGCTTCCTCACGGGCGAGAAGCGCAAGACGACGCTCGTGGCCACGCGGCGCAGCGTCGTGTACGTGCTCGAGCGCGCGAGCTTCGCCGAGATGCTCGCGAGCGACTGCTACCTGGCGTTCCTCTTCCAGGGCATCGCGCTACGCTACACGTCGTCGCGCATGCAGTACGTCGGCAACCGCATCTGGGAGACCAAGTGCGTGCCCATCTAGGGGATCAGCCGCGCAACGCAAACATGGATCGGGGTAGCTATTAAATACTGCGTGTGTGGACATACTACTGTCCGCCTGTGAGAGACATATGCGAAGCTTGTGTCCGCTTGTGAGAGACACAACCCTGCCTTCACTACCTACGCCAGCATCTCGCAGAGCGCATTGAGTGCGGCTTCCTCCTGGCGGCCGCACGAGTCGTACATCGCCACGACGAGGTCTCGGTCGAACCCCATGGACGTGAGCTGCACAGGAGAGTTCACACACAACATCCACAACATCCACACGACAGGACTCTCGTGAGGTGCACCATTCACGCACACAGATCCATCAACGCAGCGCATGCAATCGGTGCCCACCCGTGTGATCGCCTCCTCATCCATCGAGCCACCACCGCTGTCGCCATTGCCGTCTCGGCGGCGCTCGTTCTGGCCAGCCATGTCGTCAACGAGGTCGATCACCACGCTCTCAGCCTGCTCTGAGCTCTGTCCTCGTCTCCTCCCGTCCACCGCCGATGCAGGAGCGACCGACTGAGGATCCAATCGGAAGAACTGCACGGCGGCGCTCGGGTTCGCGTTCAGCTGCGCGAGCGACTCGCTCGAGACGTTCTCCTTGAGCAGCAGGAGCGCCTGGAAGACGTCCGCCGCCGCCACCTGCTGCACGCTCAGCTGCTGCAGCTCGCTCAGCACGGGCTGCAGCACCTGCAGCGTCGGGTGTTTGCGCACCAGCTCGTGCACACGATCGCCAGCAGCGTCACCACTGCTTGCCATTGCGGGCACGCTCTCGTCGCCAGTCAAGAGCGCAATGGCGCGCGCCAGGTCATCGCCTGCATGCTGCAGCGCCAGGCGCACTCGCGCCTCGCTGAACCCCATCTCGACGAGCTGCTGCGCCTTCGCCGCGTCGTATCCACAGGTTGTTGCTACTGCTGAAGCAGCGTCATCGCGATCCCGCTTGTGACGCTTTCGCTCGGGCTCGGCGTCTGCGTTCTCTTGCGCTTGTTGCACTTGCTCGTATTCGTGCGCTTGTGCTCTTTCGTCGTCGTCGTCCTGCTCCTGCTCTTCTTGCGCAATCACGAAGAAGTCCGAGGCCGAGAGCGCGTTGAGGTTGAAAAAGTCCATGTCTGCGAGAATGCGGCCGCGGAACAGAATGTACGAGTCGCCGCCACCGTCGTCGTCGTCGTCGTCGCCATCGTTCTCAGACTTGCTCTCTTCCTCGCGCGCTCCCAGTTTGTGCTGTTGCGCTGCGTTCTGCCCAGAGCCGCTGAGATCGGACGCAGCCAGCTGCTGCTGCTGGAGCACCAGGCGCTTGAGCTCGGCGACCTGGATCTGTTGCTGGGCATCGCGCAGCGGCAGCCGCCACTCCCTCGCGTCGTTCACGCTCAGCACTCGAAGCTGCATTTTGCGAGTGACATCTTTGTGAACAACCATACAGCAAGAGCCTAAAACAAGAAATATCTTGGATTTTGTATGGAGAAGTTTTATCCAATGAAGACGCTGCGAGGCAGTCTCGGAAGCCGCCTCTGCGAGCTGATTGGCAGGCAGACGCGGGGTGGGTCTAAACTCCGCTTTTGAAGCTTTCGATTGGAAAAAATGCCGGCTAGGGTTCGCGGCACACACTATTAACTTGAAGTTTGTATGAAACAGTGGATTCTGAAAACTCGAAATCCTGAGATCCACTGTTTCATACAAACTTCAAGTGAATAGTGTGTGTCGCGAATCCTAGCCGGCATTTCCACGAATCGCACGCCGAGAATCAACCCAGGGCAAGGTTTATAAACCTACCCTGCTCCATCGACCAATCAGTTCGCAGAAACGGCTTCCGAGACTGCCTCGCAGTATCTTCATTGGATAAAACTGCTTCATACAAAATCCAAGACAGCAGCTGGACGGAGGTCTGAGAGACCTCCCGTGCAAGGTCGGCGGCTCGAGACCCCCAAGCAAACTCTCTCACTTTCCGCACAGCTCCCTCCAAGCCGACATGGTCCTGCATTCACACCACCGCCACCTGCTCAGTCATACTAATCTACACATGCATATTCAAGGAGGTTGAGCGAGTGAGTTGCAGAGCTCGGTGTCGTCTGCAGCGATGGCGCGATGGAGAGCGTGGGGGAGGCGGAGGCGGTTGTCGACCAGGTGCCACTGGGTTCGAGACTCGGGCA
>JAADWH010000477.1:0-21341 GCA_023335995.1 Globisporangium nagaii
CCAGCTCGCGTTCGTGCTCGAGCGCCAGTGGCACATGGTGCAGGCGAAGCTCGTCTTCTGGGTCATGTTCGCCGTGCAGTCGTCGCTCGAGCACTTTGGCGCGGACTACACGTTCCAGTTCAAGTGGCTCCATTAGCACCACTCGAGTGGGTCGTGATCAAGTCGTGAAGGGCAGTGCTTTGAGTGGGTCGTGAATCATTCATGATTGACAAGCTCCAAGTGTAGCCATGTTTGCTAACTAATGTGGGACACCTCTCAATAGGTCCAAATAGGGTACTGGTGTGGGACACATTATACAGCGACCTCCCTTCCAACCAGTCTCGCCCCATACTGAGATCCGATACAAATCTCCAGCATCGAACCAGAGCAAGCGGGCGATGATGGCGACGATCGCGCCGCCCCCGAGTGACGCGCTCCACGCGCTCTCTGTACGTCCCCATGCGGTGTCTACCACGCATGCACACGGCCGTAGTCTCTTCTGCTGATCTATGTATGCGTTGGGTGATTGCTTGCTGACTCTGTTTGCTTTCCTTCTATGACCCCGACAGGTGGACGACGACAGCAGCAGCAATGGCGCGCTCTTCGAGCACGAGGAAGCCGTAGCGCGCGACCCGTACTCGGTG
This sequence comes from Globisporangium nagaii, assembly GCA_023335995.1. NCBI lineage: Eukaryota > Oomycota > Peronosporomycetes > Pythiales > Pythiaceae > Globisporangium > Globisporangium nagaii. Next base: position 624 of record JAADWH010000477.1, read on the forward strand.
AACGCTTGGACCAACTACCTCAAGGATGCCGACGCGCTCGCGCCGCAGAAGCGATACGCGATCTACGAGCGCGCGCTGCTTGTGCTGCCGCGCAGCTACAAGCTCTGGAAGCAGTTTCTGGACGAGTACTACGAGTCGCAGGTGCGCGGCAAGCGCATCGACGCGCCGGCGTACACCCACCTCGTCGCACTGTACGAGCGCGCGCTCGTGCAGCTGAACAAGATGCCGCGCGTCTGGCTCGACTTCCTCGAGCTGCTGCAGATCATGAAGCGCGTGACGCTCACGCGGCAGGCGTTCGACCGCGCGCTGCGAGCGCTGCCGATCACGCAGCACCACCGCATCTGGGGGCCGTACCTGGCGTTCGTGAAGGAGATCGGACTCCCTCGCGTCGCGCTGCGCGTGTATCGACGGTACCTGATGCTCGAGCCGGGCAACCGCGAGGAGTATCTGGCGTACCTGTGCTCGATCCGGCAGTACGGCGAGGCGAGTCTGCAGCTCGTGCAGCTCATCGACAACCAGAGCGCGTTCCCGACGAAGCGCACGACGCACAGTCTGTGGATGCAGCTCTGCGACATGATCACGCAGCACCCGGAAGACGTGTCGCCCGAGCTCGACGTCGAGGCGATCCTGCGCAGCGGCATCGCGCAGTTCACCGACGAAGTCGGGCGGCTCTGGTGCTCGCTCGCGACCTACTTCGTGCGCCTGGGCATGTTCGAGTCCGCGCGCGACATCTATGAAGAAGGCATCCGCACCGTCATGACGGTGCGCGACTTCAGTATGATCTTCGACGCGTACGTCAAGTTCATCGAAGCCATGCTGACGGCCGAGATGGAGCTCGCAGAGAGCCCTGAAGAAGATGAAGAGGAGGACGAGGAGGAGGACGAAGTGGACCACCAGGTGCAGGTCGACCGCTTGCTCAAGATCTACGAGGACGTCGCGGACCGCCGCCCGATCCTGCTGAACTCGGTGCTGCTGCGTCAGAACCCGCACAACGTGCGTGAGTGGGAAAAGCGCGTCGAGCTGCAGAAGACCGATCTGCAGAAAGTCATCCGCACGTACGCGGAAGCCGTGAAGACTGTGGACCCCGTGAAAGCGGGCGGCCGCCTGCACACGCTCTGGATCAAGTTCGCCAAGTTCTACGAAGCGCACAAGGACATTGCGAACGCGCGCGTGATCTTCAAGAAAGCCGCGGATGTCGAGTACCGCAACGAGCACGAGCTGGCGAATGTGTACTGCGAGTGGGCCGAGATGGAGCTGCGCCAGGACAACTTTGAGGAGCCGCTCGAGGTGCTGCGTGGCGCGTGTGCGGTGCCAGCGTCCATGACGATTCGCCTGCGCAACAAGACGAGCTTGACTGCGAAGGACAAGGTGCACAAGAGCGTCAAGCTCTGGGCGTTGCGCTTGGACTTGGAGGAGAGTCTGGGCGACCTCGCGTCGACCCGCGCGGCGTACAACGAAGCGTTCGAGCTCAAGATCGTGACGCCGCAGATGGTGCTGAACTTTGCCGCGTACCTCGAGGAGAACAAGTTCTTCGAAGAGTCGTTCCGCGTCTACGAGCGCGGGCTCTCACTGTTCCCGACGTTCCCATACGCGAACGAGATATGGCAGGCGTACTTGGCAAAGTTCGTGAAGAGATATGGTGGCACGAAGGTCGAGCGCGCGCGCGACCTCCACGAGCAGGCGATCAAGGCTGCGCCGGAGAAGTTTGCCAAGGCGCTGTTTGTGAAGTACGCCGAGTTCGAGGAGAAGCACGGCATGCTGCGCAACGTGATGGCTATTTATGAGCGCGCGACGGAGAAGGTGCCCGAGGAGGAGCAGCTCGACATGTACGCGGCGTACGTGAAGAAGGCGCAGAAGTTCTTTGGCGTCTCGAAAGTGCGCGAAGTGTACCAGCGCGGCATCTCGAACCTACCGGACAAGTCTGTTGCGCCGCTGTGCCTCAAGTTTGCGGACATGGAGACGAAGCTCGGTGAGATTGAGCGCGCGCGGGCAATCTACACACACGCGTCGCAGTTCTGCGACCCGCGGCAGCACGAGGCGTCGTTCTGGAAGGTCTGGCACGATTTCGAGGTTTCCCATGGCTCGGAGCACTCGTTCTTGGAGATGCTGCGCATCAAGCGGTCCGTCGTGGCGCAGTACTCGCAGGTGAACTACATTTCGGCAGAGATCGCGCCGGTTGTTGCCGAGACGCGTGCTGGAATGGTGGCTGCGTCGTCTTCATCGGTCGCGAACGGTGGCGGCGATGCGATGGCGGCGCTGGAAGCCAACTTGGTCGACACGACGCTGGACGAGGAGGAGGAGGAGAGCGGATCCAAGAAGCGCAAGCTGGAAGCAGATGGAGACGAAGACATGGAGGAGCGACCGCTGAAGCATACGATTGTTGAGGTGCAGAACGATGAAGAGATCGAGTTGGACGACGAAGAGAGTGAGGAGGAAGAGGCGACCGAGACTGCGAACGACGACGAGATTGAAGAGCGCGCGATTCCAGACGCTGTGTTCGGGAAAGCACTAGCGCAGTCGAAAAAGTAAGCAACAGACCGCTAGCTGTCCGGTGGGGACGGCTCGGGTTCTCAGATCAGGACACGACGTCGTCAGCGAACAAGGTACAGAGAAACTCAACACGAAGACAACCTGAATCCTCGCTCGCCAGGTCGAGCGAGGTCTATTTGCAGTGGCTCTCCTTTGTCGATGCGTTGTGTTGGTTGGTTGCGTTGATTCCCCCATAGATACTTCGTTGTGTGTATTTTTACCAGGCGAGAACAAGATTGTCGGTCGGTGCGCATGCCCAGCGGAGTCACTCGCGCCAAGGCAGACCAAGTTGCATGCAGTCGCGTCCATGAACGCAAGGCTGAACCAGCGTTGTTGAGCATGGACACCGACCCGTACAAGTGTCTACTAGCGAGCGCGAGTCGCGAGCACCTCAAGCGCCAGGCGGAGCTGAACGACCGGTTCGTGGGCAATGTGTTCCTGCCTGCGATCCACAAAACCAGCAGAGCACACGGCGCCGCGTCGCCGCTCAAGCACTTGAAGGTGATCGAGCAGTGCATCATGGCGGAGAACAAGCGCGAAGAGCAGCTCGCCAAGTGCCAGAACGACAGGGAGAAGCGGTTCTGGTCGCGCAAGTTCAACGCTCAGCGAACTCACGAGCGGGATCTGATCCAAGCGCTCATGCTCGGCACGACCACTGACGCTGCGCTCGAGATTGCAGACATTGACACCGAGGACTCTGCAGTCACGCTGTCGCGCTCGCCGCTGCACGTCGACGTCCAGCACAGGACGACGGGGATCACAGCCAAGATCCCAAGCGAAGATCGCGTGTTCCACAAAGCCAAGGTCGCAGGCGGCGTGCCGAATACGAAGCCCCACATCCGCAAGAAGTTCAACCTCCCCGAGTGCCAGGGCTCGCAGACGCACAAAGTCAAGCCGTATCAGCCGCGGCCAGCGAATGTGCTGGCCAGCGCCTCGCCAGACCGAAAATCGCTCTCGCTGAACTGTCAAGCTCAGCCAACTGCTGTGTCGAAGACTGGAGGCGGATCCGCTTCACCACCGCCACATCGCGGGAGTCGCTCGGCCACTCCACTGCGCATCTCGCCGTCCAAGCCGAAAGCCGTCGAGCCGCCGCCACCAGTGGGCAAGTTCTCTCCACACTCAAAATCTTCATTGAAGCAGAATCGGACTGGAGTGATCAGTGGCACTGGTGGTGGTGGTGGTGGTGAGCATTCGCCAAAGAAGAAGCACGTGAAAGGTGCCGCCGCCCGAGGACCGAGAGTTCCGCTCCCACCGAAGGAGAGCTTCAACACGGAAGAGCTGCTGCTGGAGATCGAGACATTCCTGTCGTTTGAGGGACCGACGAGCTTCCATGAGGTGAAGCAGATCGCGATGGCGGCGTTCAGCGAGAGCTCGGACGATGCGAGTACACCAGAGCCAGCACAGCCTGCGAGAGACGATGCTGAAGACGAGCAGAAGAGGACGACATCGATGCGAGCGAACTCGGCCCGACCGCACTCTTCTCCGGTTGCACGAGTCAAAACACACGACGCTGGCAACGCGGGTATCGCCCATTCGTGCTCTGCAGCTGACGTGAAGCCTGTCGACTTTCTCGAGACTCGGAATGGCGGCGAGCAGCATTTTTCGCAAGCGGAGGCGGAAAGCGTCTCAGACACGAGTGAAGCGCATTCCGAGGACAGGCCAGCTGCAGCAGCAGAGCCTGGAGGCGCGGACGAGCAAGCAGCAGCACGCGATGAAGAGGAAGAGCAATGGGAGATCTACGACGATCCAGCCGAAGACGCAATCTCCACGCCTCTTGGTGGCGCGATCACAGGCGCCAACGACGACGAAGCACCAACTGCACCGAACCAGCAACATTTCGAGGAAGTCGATGCACCACTCGGGATGTCTGACGGTGCCGGCACCACGATGGAGCACGACCTTCTCCTCGAAGAGCTGGGGAGTGAAGTGGTAGAATTGTCCGCGCAGCAGCAAGAGACGAGCGACTTGTTTACAGAGCCAGCCGCCGCGCTTTTGAGTGACTGCCTCGGCATCATCAGCCCAGCGAACGGTGAAGACGATCTGGACGAGCAAGCGGAGATGGAGGTCGCAGAGGTGCTCTTCGATCTCGTGGATCAGATCGCCGCCGATGGGCTGTCGGGCGGGTTGGACGCAGCGGACTCGCCTCGGAGCGCAGCGTTCGCTGGCCGTCCACGATCCGCGAGCGTCCACATCCAGTCGGCGTTCCGCGGCCACCAGGCGCGGCGCGCGTTCCGCATGGCGCTGTACCAGGAGGCGCTCAGCTGCGGCATGCTCGGCGCCATGCCGGGCACGCTCCAGGGCCAGTCCGGTTGGTACCAGGACCCGAAGAGTCTGATGGCGTACTACTTTACGGTCGTCGCTGACACGGGCGAGTGGAAGCAGAAGCTCGTGGTGCGCTGCAGCCGCCTCGTGCTCACGAGCTACGAGATGCGCGAGGAGATCCTGAGCAAAGTGTTCATCTCGCCGTCATCGTGAAAGGCAAGGAAGGCATTGGCCGTTAGCAGTGACAAGCGCGACGAGGAGGAACGGGAGGGCAGGAGGGCACTCACTGGCGAACGGAGCGGAAGGGTGATGCGTATGACACCATTGACGACTTCAACCTGCGTCGGCCTCATTAAAATTGATTTTGACAAGCATTCTGCGTTTGTTTGTTTTTCTGGCTCAGAATCGCAAAATGGCGCGCACGTGTCACACTCAAAAAAAAGGTCGCAGACGGAGGTTGCGCGCTTGACTTGGTCTGAGTAGGCAGACGCCCGCTAACTCCCGCTTCCGCTCGCTCGAGAAAGCAGAAACTGAAGCGACCATCATTCGCGATCGGGCTGCTGCCACCGGATTTGATGGTTGTTTTACACTTGTTCCATTTTGTCGCGGCTGCGAGCTTTCGTTGCGAGTTCGGCTGCGAGCGAGCCAGGCAAGCCCAGACGGTGGTCCGGTTGCAGTTCTTGGAGCCACCAGTTGGTGTGGGCGACACCAGGGGGCTGCCATCTGCCTGCTTTTTCGCCCACGAGTATTTTTGTTCGGGTTTTCGTGCTGGTTGAGTGCGAGCGAGCGAGGGCACAGGCGGAAAAGAAACGAGAGCGTAAGCACAAGCGAAAAGCAAAGCGACGGCCGAGCGAGAGAGAAAGAGCGATCCACAGCCACCACAGCCACCGACGACACCTCAGACGCAAGCGCGCGCGTGACGGCGAAGACTCAGCAGCAGCGCTAGGCTCGCGTCGCGACAGGCTGCTCACCGGCGACTCGCGATCGACAGAGAGCGACCGAACGAACAGGCGGAGAGACAAGAACGGCGGAGAAGCTCGCCTGATAATTGCAGCAGCAGCGGCGGCACGGAAGATCAGGTCAGTGCGTGGCGGTTGTCGATTAAGAAAGCTCTGCACTTACGCGCACGTACGCACGCACGCATTCGAGAGACGAGAGAGCGCTGGCGTCTGACGCAGTTGCGGTTGTTCTTTTATGGAATAGGGGAACCAGCAGCAAGAGAGCGACGAGAACGCGAGCAGCCATGGCAAGCGAGGCGCTGTCGTTCGGAAGCAGCAGCAACTTTGACAGCAATGCGGTGGACGCGCATGTAAAGGTGGCGGTGGCTGTGCAGCGCAGCACGGCCGCGCCGCCGGCAGCAGTGGCAGCGGTGAACACGACGCCGCTGGAGTTCTACGATCGCTCGTTCAGCGGCGTGTTGGTGCCAAAGTTTGACTTTGAGGACGAGATCGACGTAGTCGACGACGACGCAGGCAACGAGAGCGGCGAGCTGGTGGAGAGCGACGACGACGACGACGACGATGTCGACGAGGAAGAGCTGCGGATATACAACGGCTTTGCGCGATCGTTCTCGACGGGAGAGCTCGAGGACGAAGTGATCTCGCCGACGTCGTCGAGCAGCAACGGATCGAGCGGCGAGCTGTTCCCTGATTCGAGGAACAAGCGCGCGGGGATTACGAAGAAGCGGTCAGCGAGCGACTCTGGGAGAATGCAAAGCGCGCTGGCGGAGAGGAACGCTGAGTTTATCGATATGTCGCGAGCCGTGAGCCACAGCACTGCAGACGAGCAGAAAGGTGGTGTCGACGACGAGGAGGAAGGCGAGCACGACCAGTTCAAGCTCGCGATCGCACTGGAGTACGAGACAGACACGACGCCGTCCGTGGGCGGCACGCCGCAGACAGGTCCACAGAGCGTGACCCGGAAAACGTCGAGCAGCTTTTCGGATTTAGGCGACTACGACGATTTCTCGCTGTCGGATGCGATCGTTGCAGGCGGAGGTGGCGGCAGTGTCGGAGGAGGCAGTGTCGGCACGCCGAACGGCACTCCGAACGGCATCAACAGCACGTTCTACCCGATCTACGAGGAAGACGCGTATCGCATCATCCACTCGTCCATGGGGAACGCTGGTGGGTACCACAGCCACGACGTGCACCATCTCCCCAGCGATCGCAATGGAGGCATGCACCACTACTCCAGTCCGCCGAAAAGCGGACGCAGTGGTGGACGGACGACGCCGACGATTCGATTCGGCGTGCCAGCAGACGAGTCGCAGCCGCTCGTCGGTTCGATCTATCCCGTCGCGGGCGAAATCTTGCACATGAAGGCAGAGAGCGCGGCGTACATCATTTTCTACAAGACGAAAGAAGGCGAGGAGCTGGAAGGCAAGAGCAGCACCGATGCGCTGTACTCGTCGTCGTCGTCATCTGAAGAGTCCAGCGACGTGATCAACGAGTTTGGCGAAGACGGCGCGATCATAGCGTCGACGCGACCTCCCCGATCGTACGCATCTCTGGGGGCGGCGGGTCACAAAGTGCAGACTGCAAACTGCTTCACGCGCGACTCGACGCATCCGACGCGCTCCATCGGTCGTGGGCTGTTTCGAGCGTCGACGAGCGTCGGCAGTGCGTTCTTGAAAGGCGCGGCAGGGCTTGTGAACCAGACGTACCAGGGCGGCGCGAACGGCGGCGTGTTTGGGTTCGCGAAAGGTCTCGGCATGGGCATGCTCGGGCTTGGGACGCACACTGTGAAAGGCGCGTTTCGAGGAGTCGGCCAGGTGACGAACCTCGTCGGCGAGATGATGCTCGGCTCTGCGCCGCATTTCAGTATCGACGGCACGCTGGTGCTCACAAACTACCGCATCATCTGGATATCGCAGAGCACGAAGGACGCGATGGAGATCCCGATTTCGTCGATCTTGACGCTCGAGAGCTCGACAACAGCGCCTCACATCGCGAACATCGAGTGCAAGAACCTGCTGAAAGCGAGCATCGCGTTCCAGGACGAGTCGATATGCTACCAGTTCTTAAGCAGCATCTGGGAGTTCTACTCGGCGCCGCACTACGTGTTTGCGCACATTCACCACGACGCGCTGCTTCGGAGAGAAGGGCTGACAGCTGCAAGTGCGCGCGTTGAGACGCCACTCCACCGATTCTACGACCCAGAAGACGACTATCGCCGGCTCAAGCTCCTCGACGAAGAAAGCTGGATGCGCATCTACGACAACTCGGACTACGCGCTCTTCCCGTCGTACCCAGAGGCTTTTGTGATCCCGTCGATCTTGGACGAGTACGATCTGCGGGAGCTGAGCGCGTATCGAAGTGCGAGCCGGATTCCAGCGGTGGTGTGGCGGCATCCGCACACCGGCGCGCTGGTGTGTCGCTGTGCACAACCGTGCGCTGGATTGAGCGGATACGTCGTGGAAGCGGACCAGAAGCTCGTGGCAGCGCTGCAAAAAGCGACGAGCGCGTACGACGACTCGATTTTCCACTTCTTCGACGCTCGGAGCCAGATCGCAGCAACCGCGAACGCAGCGCAGGGCAAAGGCACGGAGGACCCGCGCAACTACCCGAACTCCGAGCTGCACTTCTGCGACATCGCGAACATCCATGCGGTTCGGTCGTCGTACAGCTCGCTGTCGTCCGTTTGCCAACCAGGTCAGGAGAAATACGGGAGCGAGTGGGCGTTCCAGCTGCGCAACACGTTCTGGTTCATGCACATCTCGCGGATCCTCGCGAGCTCACAGGAGATCTGCCGGTGCTTGTGCCAAGGCGAGTCCGTCATGGTGCACTGCAGTGATGGCTGGGACCGGACGCCGGAGCTGACCACGCTCGTGCAGCTGCTGCTGGATCCGTACTACCGCACGCTGCAAGGGTTCTTGCAGCTGATCGAGAAGGAGTGGTGCACGTTCGGGCACATGTTCCGGCACCGCTACGCGCAAGGGGAAGGACCTGGGCAGCAGGAGCTTGAGGAGCAGTCTCCGGTCTTCGTGCAGTGGATCGACGCGGTGTGGCAGATATGGCGCCAGCAGCCGTGGGCGTTTGAGTTCAACGAAGCCGTGCTTGCTACACTGTACGAGAACGTGTTTGCTGGCTTGTACGGGAACTTTCTCTACAACTGCGAGCGCGAGCGCAAGTTCAAGGAAGGCGAGTCGCCGACAGCGTCGCTGTGGTATGCTCTCCTAGATGCACGGGAGAAGTTCTTGAACGTGGAGTACGACTTCGCGAAGAACTTCAACAGCATCGGGCTCGTGCTGCCGTTCTCAGCCGAAGAAGACGACTTGGTGATGTGGGAGCATCATCTCATGTACGCTGATCCAGTGTGCCGAAAATATGAATGAGTGCGGAGCATCGAGTGCGTCAGCTGGTGGGCTTGTCCGGCATGACCGCATCGCATTCCTGGCCACGGAGGCTGCTCACAAGCGCCAGTCGCGCTGACATCCGTGAAGAGCCGCTCACACGGTTGCGAACGGCTTCACGAGAGCATCATTTCGACGAAATCGAGGACGGAGACGTCGAGCTTGTCCTCGAGGCTGTGCTTCGTGCTGCGAGCACTCGCTCACACGCGTTTAATCAGAAGTAGCTCGATGGGGCGGACAGCCTGGGAGTGGGAAGCAGCACTCACATGAACGCATCGACGGCGCGCCGGGTCTGGTCTTGGATGTCTTGATCTGCAGTTTGGAAACATAAATATTTAGGGTAGGAAGACATAGGTTGGTGTTGTAGAAGTAATGCGATTTAGAGCAGTAAGGAAGACAACGTTGCGTAACGAACTCACATTCTTTCGCGGGCTCACTCTTCCTCTTGTGCGACGCGTTCGAGTCCGTTTGCACCTGCTGAGTCGGTCCGGTGGCACCAGGCTGGTTGGCAGCGGTCGCTTTGCACATCGGACTCACGACATTCCGCTGACTCGGTTTTGCCGCCGCTGCTGCTGGTGCTGGTGTGGTGCTCAGCAACTGGAAACGGGGTCGGTCGAGCTCCGGGTCGTCGTCGTCAGTGACAACAGCCGAACCGGCAGCCTTCCAACCGTCTTCCAGATTTGCATACCAAACAATATGAGCCTCTTCATTGTGCTGTCGTTGTCGCATCAATGATACTCTCCGAGAAGCGTCAGCCTCACCATGTTCATGACAGAGCTCCCAGCTCACGATGTCCGCTGCTGCCGCCGCCGCGAGCTCATCCGCCAATGCGCGTCGATCCTTTTCGGCAGCATCGTTGGCGATTTGCTGCGCTTCCCACTGCGCGATCTCTTTGACAGCAGCCAGCTCGTCCGAGATCGCGAGATGCTGATTCTGCTGCTCTTCCCACTGAGCGAGTTCAGCTGCAGCCGCCAGTTCGTCCGCAGCGGCAAGATACTCTTCTACAGCAGCAGTGTTGGTATTTCGTTGTCGTTGTTGCGCCTCCCACTTGCTCGCAGCGCCAGCTCCTGCAATCTCGTCCGGCGAGATCTCGTGCACCAGCACAGGATCTTCAGCCGCAAGCTGATCTTTCTCCCAATTGACGATATCTGCCGCTGCCTCGAGCTCATCGCGGATCAGCGAGGACTGGTTCTCCGACAGCGCGGACTCGCTTGTTTCGATTGGTTGGCGATGAACGGCAGCTGTTGCTGGCGGTTGTCTGAGTGCTGCTCTCGGCACTAGCACGGGCTGCGCCTCCGACGGCTGCCTTCCGTCTGCAGCACGCCTACCGCTTGAGCTGCTTGCGGGCTTCAACGGCGCTGCAGACATCATCGCGTTTTTCTTTCTGCGCTCCAAAGCCTCGCGCCGCCTCCTTTCGATCTGCTGCTTCTGTTCTTCCGTCAACGTGTTGGGCGAATCCTCGATCACGACTGGAGCGACCACCTCCGGCGTTTTCGCTTTCGGTTGCTTCAGCTCCGGCGTCTGTGGAGGCGGCGACGCGTATCCGTTCTTCGCGAGAATCTCCTGTGCTAGCGACTGCGGGGTGTGCTTTGTCTTGTTCTGCTCTGCATCTGCCAAGACACCCACCACGCATCAGCGCACCCACCAATCGGAATCACCAGCACGAGCGATCACAAACACACTCGCGCATTCGCAGACGAGAACGACCGCAGTGGATACGCACATGCTTTCGCCTTTGCCACCATCTTCCCTCCATATCGTTTCCTGATCTACACACAGGGCGCGGTGCATACAACTGTCAGCCAGATCGTCGGACGCCACCTCAATTGCAATCGCAAGTCATACACACCTCCTTCCACCGCCCCGCCTTCGCGAGCTCGCGCACGTGCTTTTTCTTGGCGGCGAGGTCCGGCCCCGCAGCCTCCGCATTCGCGCTCGTCTTCTTCTTCTTCGCCGCCGCGTGCTTCTTTCCCGCCATCCGCATCCGCCGCCGCCTTTTGGCAAATGCGGACTCGCGATCCGTTCGTTCCAACGTGAGAACTGACACCAAGAAAAGGCAACTTGAAGTCGGGAAGGGCAATGTACAACCAGGGAGTCATTTCAGCAGCCAAAGTGACCAGCATTCTGCTCGCGGCAGCTCGTGGAGGTGTGGATGCAGGGTCTATTATGTGCAGCTGTGGCCCACGACGAGAGCTTCCCATGCGTTCTACTGAGCGGCGGCTGTCTCCGCGCTCTGCCCCGGGAAGTCGTTCCAGAAACCCCAACAGTTGCCCGCGCAGCTTGAGAGCCCGCACGTGCGGCAGTGGATCGGACGCGGGCGGAGAGCGCACAGCGCTTGTGCCTCCTCCGGGTTGGCGTCGATGGCCGCGAGGCGCGCGTCGATCTTGTTGATCTGGTTGCGGATCGACCGGCGCTTGTTCTTCCAGCCTTTCTCCACCGCGTTCACCTTGTAGATCGCCTCGAGCGCCGCGCGGTGCTCCAAAAGCTCGTCGCGCGGCAGGTACTGCAGGAACGTCACGTAGCAGTGCTTGAGGTACTGATGGTCCGTGCAGTGCACCTCGCCGTGGCGCTCGCTGAAGCACGACTCGCACACGAGCACGAGGTCGCGGCAGACGGAGCACACCTTGCGGCCGCTGAACTCGTCGTACGGCGCCTTGCACTCGATGCACTTGCCGACCACCTCGCTGTTCTGCGCACCCATCAGCACTCTGTCGCCATCGCAATCGCATCACAGGACGCGCACATATACACGCAGTTAGTACAAAGCCAGCGCCGATTGCTTCGTGCACACAAATGCACACTCACCGCTTGTCGAAGACAAAGTTCTTGCCCTTGAAGAAGCCGCCGTCCTCGTACGCCTCGAGGTACTTGTGGATGCCGCCTTTTAGGTGGTGCACATCCTCGAGCCCCTTGCTGCGCAGGAAGTTCGACGCCTTCTCGCACCGGATGCCGCCCGTGCAGTACATGAGCACCTTCTTGTTCTTCATCTCGTCGAGGCGGTTCTGCAGGAACGCGTAGTACTCGGAGAAGTTCTTCACCTCCGGGTCCACAGCGTTCTCAAAGTGCCCCACGAGGAACTCCTTGTGCGCGCGCACGTCCAGCACCACCGTGTTCTCCTTGTCCGCGGCTGCCTGCTGCATCGCTTCGTGGAACTGCTGCGGTGTGAGGTAGCCGCGTTCCTCATCCGACGCATTCATGTTGGGTCGGTCCACGACGCCGCCGGTCGACACGATCTCGCGCACATACTTGATGATGAGCTCGATGAACGGTGCGGCGGGCGACGCGTGGAAGCTGTGCTTGAAGTCCTCGGCCTTCATCGCGAACACCTCGTGGCTGCACAGGAACGCGATGTACTCGTCGATGCACTCCTTGCTCGCGCTCGAGAGCGTCGCGTTGATGCCTTCCTCGCTGATGAGGATGCGGCCGACGAGTCCCAGGCGCTTGCACAGCGCGTCCTGCTCGGCCTTGGACGCCTCCGGGTCCGCCACCTCCACGTACTTGTAGAAGAGGATCACGTGGTGGCCGCTAGCTGCCGGCGTCGCTGTCGCTGGTGTCGTCGCTGGCGTCGTCATCGTGCCTGTGCCTGTCGTCGGTCAGCTGCTGGAGCTCTAATGGAGCGATGCGCTGGACTGGATGGCTGCGCTTTGCTTTTGAGTCGCGACTTTGGTGTCATAAATACGAGCGCGGATGCGAAACTCGCTGCCCCTTCAAACCCGATGGATGGTTTGCAACTGCAGCATTTAATATGCTGGCATTCGCGCCATAAAAGCAAAAAAGAGAGCCAATCGCGAAGATGGGCACGAATGCGCATGGAGACGACGGCGACGGCCACGATGGCGGCGGTCACGTCCAGGATGCGGAAGGAGAGGGCGATGCGGTAGTGCAGAGCGAGCGCAAAGGTGCTGCGCCAAGCGCCGCGGTCGCGAAGAAGCGTCTGCTACCCATGGAGCTGCGCGTGAGTGCACTTGCATTCTGGTCATGTGGAATGATCACCGATGCCAATGCGGTCTCTTGTTGTTTCCTTGCAGCGTCGCCGACGCGCTGCGAAACTGCTGGTCTCACCGCTAGGGAAAACGAGCGGCGCTCCAAGCGCTCAGGACGACCCAGTCCCGACAGAGCAGCAGCAGGAGGCAAGCGGGGATCAAAAACGAATCCCTGCACTCAAGAGGAGCGCCGATGAGCTCGAGGACAGCGCAGAAGTGCACGCGCCAGGAGCGTCACCGGGCGAAGACAAAGGTGACGTTCACATCACAGCCGCGGCGTCGCTGTCCAGAAGCGTGTCCACGTCGTCGTCAGTGCTGCCGACGCCAGGCTCCGCGGCATCGCGTCTGAGCTCGTTCTACAATTGGTCCGCGGTTGACAAGAAGCGCCAGCGACTGCAGACGCGGATGCTGACGGACGTGCCGTCCAAGTTCCATGTGAGTGATCGGGTGTGTCCTGAGGGTATCTTGATGTTCAGTGCCCACAGTGATCGCCTAAGCTGACGACATCCTCTTTTCGGCGTTGTGAAGGCGGAGTGGATCCCAGCGGACCTGACACCGAAAGCGAAAGCGACGATTCTCACGTCGTTCCCGCTGCCATTCCTGCGACCAAGGTACGATTGCGATTGAGGATGTAGCAGCGACTCAAGTGGCTGGCTGATCGCCACTTTTCCTGCGAAACCCGGTTCTGGCGCTTTTTCTTTTGCAGTTCTATTACCAGAAGGAGATCCATGGAGTGCTTCGTGGGGGCGACTTCAAAGCCTGGCATGGTGCGTGTGCAGTCTGTGTGCATCCGAGCCAGTGAGCAGATCGCCAGCCTAACACATCTCTCCATTGACTTTTCCATGGATCACCACCACAACTAGACAACGCAGAATGAGATCCGATGGCACCAAGCGCTGCACTACTTTGCGCACCCAGCGACGCCGCTGCCTGCGTCGATAACGCTCAACCGCATGGCAGTCGCGACGAAGAGCGACCCAAAAGCAGGTGGGAAGAGTGAGCTCCTGAGAGGCGAGGTCGAGTTTTACGCGGCGCGATTGCGGCAGTGGCAGGACGCGTTCCGCGACGTGTACTTTGGCTTTCGAGGGCTGCGAGCTGGCGGGCGGCAGTCGTTCTACGTGCGGGCGAACGACTGCACGGTCTGTTTTTACCAGGAGACGTCGAGTTCTGCGACGGCGGCGGCGGCGACAACGCCTGGAAGCAACGATCTCGAAGGCAACCTTCCGCTTCTCGAGATTTGCCGGAAGCTAAGAGAACAGTCACAACCGCTGTCCTCGCAGTCCGAAGAGCCGGCGAGTGGCGGTGGAGAGCGCAAGCGAAAGAAGAGAGGAACAACGAGACTCTTTGCTGTGATGTCCCAGTCGACCGCGCGGGTCCGCAAAGCGCTCCACCGACTCCATGTTGAGTACTCGACGCCGTACAGCAGCTCCAGCTCGACGCAGCGAGACATCGGACAGTTCCATCTGCTCGAAGAAGAGCTCGTGGCGATGGAGAGGACAGCAGCTGCGAGCTCGCGCGTGCAGCCGTTGCAGCAGAATGTGCACGGCGCGGATTCGCTCTTGTATTTCGCTGGCCACCAGGCGGTTCATGGTCTCTACGAGTTTCTGATCAACAGAAAGCGTACGTGCTGCTCGCTCCAGTGCTTTGGTGTCGGGAGTTGTCGAGGTTTAACTTGTGGCATGTGTCGTTTTCTAGCGCTGACGAAGGAGGACGTCCCCGAGATCTACGCGCTGCACCCGTTTGCAAACGCCGCGATCAAGTCGCTGGATGTGAAGTACATGGGCCACGTCGCCGCCGGACTGACCCTGAACGAAGAGTCGACGGGCACAATGTTCAGGTGCGGCCGCAGAGTGCCGAATCTCGCTTCTATGCAGTCTCACTCGCTAACACGCTTACAATGTGCCGCTCGCAGAACGGAGGTGTCTGGATTCTGCTTCCCGTCTGCGCTGCGCAGCGTTCTTGAGATCCTGAAGGACGAATATCTGCGAGATCACAGCCACAGACATGAACCAACGCCGCGCTCTCGGATCCATTACCAGCAGCATCAGCAAGAGGACGATGCGGCTTCAGCATCAGCTAAAGGTGCTCCGGGTATCGCCATTCGTGCGTACATGGAGCAAATCCCGTTGACCGAGCGCTTTAATTCGCTGCACCTCTCTCAAGGAGCGATTCGCAAGAAAGCCGTGTCAGGCACGACGCTCGAGGAACGAGAGAAGTGGAAGCAGGAGCTGGAGCTCTCGAAGCGCAGGATCGAGAGTGTGATTCTCCGCGACAGCAGCAGCGATATGCAGGACGAGAGTGCGCTGTTTGAAGTCGAGACGACTGCACGAACGTCGTGAAAACCAGCCGAGTTTCTGAAGCAGTTTCGGCAGTCTGGTGGCTATCACCACCAGCGGTTCAAGGTTGATGATGTACACCTTGTCGAGAAAGGCATCTTGTTGGCTAGATATCTATTGATTTTGTTGTTTTTGTGATTACTGGGAGGATGCATCAAAGTAGGTTTGGATTGCTTCGAGGAGAAGGCAAAGCTGGCGGTGTTTCTTCTGTGTGTGTGCTTAGTGGCCAGTCGAGTAGTGGTCTGGGTACTTGGCCACATGCTCGAGCATCTCCTTCTCTTGGCGCTGTTGGTGGCGAAGCACAAGACAATGCAAACGTGTGAGTGAAAGAGCGGCGCACAACGCATTTGAGTCTGGTTCTCGTGCATACACAAAAGCAGCGCAAACGCAAGACGTACCAGCAAGTGCGGGATCTTGACGTCGTAGACGTCCTCGAAGAGCGTCTCGAGCGACGGCGGACCCTTCGTCTCGGCATTCTGCAGCGCCGCGAGCACGTCTGTCCGCTGGTTGTCGCGCAAGTGCTGATCCTGCTCCGCCGTCAGCCACCCTCGTCGCTATTGCAGGATAATGCACATCGATAGCTGGTTAGCACAGATCCGCACAACATGGTCAAGACAAATCGAGAGATCACGGTGGGGGACAAACGCACGATGAGGTAGTTGCGCGTGCGGTCGATCGGGTCGCAAGTCTCCTTCCAGTGCTTGATGTCCGAGACCGAGCGGTAGCGCGTCGAGTCGTCCGAGGTCGAGTGGTGGCCCTGGCGGTACGACATCGCCTCGATGAGCACGGGGCGGTTCTCGCGCAGGATGAACTCGCGCGCCTGGCGCGTCGCCTCGTGCACCGCGAGGAAGTCGTTGCCGTCCACGCGCATGATTGGGATGCCGTAGCCCGCGCCACGTGACGCGATGCCGTCGCCGCGGAACTGGTCGTGCGTCGGCGTGCTGATCGCGAAGCCGTTGTTACGGCAGAAGAAGAGGATCGGACAGTCCTTCGTGGCCGCAAAGTTGAGTGCCGCGTGGAAGTCACCCTCGCTCGCCGCGCCTTCGCCGAAGTAGCAGACCGAGATGCGGTCCTCCTTTGCGAGCTTGAACGAGTACGCCGCGCCGACAGCCTGCAGTGGATAGCGCACATATCGTGTAAGCATTAAGTGCATCCGGGGGAGCAGATTTGTAGCGCAATGACTCACGTGTGGGAGCTGCGTGGCCAGTGGCGACGAGATGGTGTGGTAGTTGAGGCTCTTGGAGCCGTAGTGCACCGGCATCTGGCGACCCTTGCCGTGGCCGTCCTTGTTGCTAAAGCACTGGTCGGCAAAGTTATCGAGCGTGAAGCCGCGCCACATGAGCACGCCAGGCTCGCGGTACTGTCCGAACACCATGTCGACTGGCGCATTGACAGCAGCGAAAGCACATCCGTGAGTAAGCCATTGCGCACATCGTGAACACTACTATATCATGAGCATGAGAATGAGTCAGTCGAGCGAACCTTGGCGGATCGCAGACGCGCTGCCGAACTGGATCGCTTCTTCACCGTACGACGTCATGTAGAACGAGATGCGGCCCTGGCGCTGCGCGTCGTAAAAGATGTTGTCCATGGCGTTGAGGCGCAGCATGTTGGTGTACATCTGCGTGCACATGTCCTGGCCCAGCTCCGGGTCCTTGCCGCCTTCCACCACGTCGCCCTGCTCATTCAGGACTGTCAGCATACGCAATACACAGTCAGCTCTCTCTTTCTCTCTCTCACACACACGCATATTCAAAGCAACCGCTCCTGCGCTCTGCACGTACTGCGAAAGCACGGGATGAGCTCGTTCTCGCGCGGGTCCTGGAAGACCACGTCCTTCACGTACGGCAGCTTCGTGCCTGGGAAGTAGCCTACAGACAGCACGCGCGCGCACACAGAGAGAAGCAACAAGGAGCGAGTGAGCGAGCCATAGCGGCGGAAGAGCGAGTCATGTCGTTGGAGTGAGCGAGCGCGTACCGAGCGACGAGAAGGTTCTGGCGGCGGCGCGGCTGCTGCGGATGCTCGTGAGCGTCTTGCGGAGCATGGCGGCTGCGGTGGCTGTGGCTGTGGTGGTTCTGCTGCTGCTTGCGCCTGGGCGTGCGCGTGGACTTGTGTGGAGCGATGGCTCGTGGCGCGGAGTGCGCTTCGTGCTTGGGGTCGTCCAAGCTTTTTGAGATGCTTGATCTGTTGTGGCGTTTCGCGTGCCTGTTTAAACACGGTATGATGGCTCGAGAAGACATAGAAGAGTGTGTTGGATCTACCACGACCTGCATAGAGCGGGTATATATAGCTTTTATTGCAGCATACCCAGCAAGGAAGGCGGTGTTTAGAATAGCCTCGCCGTCGAAACAACCGATAGGACGGACCCATTCCGACTCCTGTAATACGATTGGACAAAAAGGAGAGCAACTTCAAGCCATCTCGGACCCGTGACACTTGATGTTGTGTTGGTGATCGACCTGCGAAAATCGATCCTCTCGTCCACATTGTCACGAGCTCCTCCTCGGCCAAGTCCACGAGCGAGCCGACTCACACGATCGATCGACAGACACGACGGACACTGCTTGCTTCGCCAGCCGCAATGGGCGGTGCGCGCGCTATCAGGCCATCAGCGTTGATGCACGACCGACTCTGTGAGTGGCAGTCCGACAGCGCCTTCACATCAATCGCAACAACAACAACAACAGCCACAGCGACGGAGAGCTCCAGGCAGCAAACGCGCTCAGGTTTGCTTAGCAATTATTTAGTAGAACGCAAAGTTACGGGATCGTTACCGTCAGAGTCAGCGCGAGAAGCGACTCGTGCTCACGCGTGGCTTAGTTGGCGAGCCACTTCTTGCGCGCGGCGACCGCGGTCTTGCCGTTGTCGCTGAAGAGACCGTCGAGACCGCGCGTGAAGAAGTCGAGGTACTCGTTGATCGGGTCCTGGGAGTAGTTGGCCGCGAGCCGGAAGCTCTCGTCGCGGAAAGTGTACGCGTGCACCTGCAGGCCGAGCGCGTGGGCGTCCGCGATGATCGTGTTGTTGATGTACGTGTAGTAGTCCGAATCGTTCACCTGGCCGTCGCCGTCCACGTCGAGCGCCGCGCCGGCGGCGTCCACCTTGATCGGACGCACTTCGACGAGGTCGCGCTTCCACGGCGAGATCACGTCGGCGTACGTCTTGACTTCGGCGAGTCCGGTCTTGGAGAGCAGGTCGGCCGACGTGCCCGCGCGGCCGCTCACGATCCAGTCGTACGGCGGTACCGGGTTGTCCACGAGCTGCACAAGCTTGAGCGTCGAGACCTTGCGGATCTCCTTGAGGTTGTTCTGCTCAAAGGACTGAACGAACACCGGCGCATCCTTGCTGTTCCAGCCGGCCTTGTCGAGCGTTGCGAGCAGCTTCTCCTCGAGCGGCAGACCGAGCGTGCGGTGGTACGTCGGGTGCTTCGTCTCCGGGTAGATGCCGATCGTGCGGCCGACCTCGAGCGACTTGGCCTTGGCGAGCGCCACGATCTCGTCGAACGTCGGGATCTTGTAGAGTCCGTCGTACTGGTGGTCGCGCTCGGGGAACGCTTGCTTCGCGCCGAGCGTCTTGATCTCCGCGAGCGTGAAGTCGCTCACGAAGAAGCCCGTGTCGTCCACGCCGTCCACCTTGACGGTCTTCTTGCGGCTCGCGAACTCGGGCTTGTCGGCCACGTTCGTCGTCGCGATGATGTTGGGCTCATGGCGCGCGATGAGCACGCCGTCCTTGGTCATCACGAGGTCCGGCTCGATGAAGTCCACGCCCATCTCAATCGCCAGCGTGTAGCCCTCGATCGTGTGCTCCGGGAGGTAGCCTGGGGCGCCGCGGTGGCCGATGATCAGCGGACTCTTCTTCGCTGGCGACGGCGCCGACGTCACTGGCGCTGGCGTCGCAGGCGCTGGTGCAGGCGCTGGGGACGAGGACGGAGCGGCTGGGGTGGCTGGAACCGGCGTGGCGTCGCCACACGTGGCTTTTTGTCCCATGGACGCGGTGGCGGCGACGGCCACGAGGAGCGCGCCGGCGTAGAAGAGCTTGACCATCGGAGCTGCGGGGGAGGTTGTTGCGGTGGACCGGGAAGCTGGCGGATTCGGCAATGAGCTCTCGGCGAGAACTGTCGGGGACGGCCGGCCAGCAGCGAAGGCAAGGCTGAAGAGCTTGGCAGCCGAGTCACCTCCGCGAAGGAGATGGTTGAATGGTTGTAATGCGCATAAAAGAGTCAACATCTCAACAGTGAATCTCGAGTGCGAATCGCTTCGAACGCTTTGCTCGAGATCGTGGGCAAAAAGGTGGCGACGGCATGTTCATCGGACGCTTTCGCAGCTGTTCACGTGAAAGCAAGAACGACCCGCCGCATGCTTCCGCCAGCTTGTCCGCTGTCTGTGTGCGAGGCTCGTTTCTATTCCGGCGAGGCGAAGCGCGCGCTCGCTAGTGCGTGGGAACGGCTAAGGCACGGCGGACAGAGAAGGGAAGTGCGAAAATGCGGAGCTGTCATAGAGAGGACACGCGAAAGGCCAATGAGGAGTCGTTGTCGTCTGGTTCGTCGTAGTCGTTAGATGCGTTGTTGTCGGCTTCGAAGTCGACGTCTGTCTCGCCATTCGCATCGTCTTAGCGGTGGCTCGCACCGACACTGGGACGCACAAAGCTACTGCTGGTGGGAGTGGAGCTGGCTGTTATGGTTGCTGTCAATGTGCTAGCTGTCGTGGAGCTGCTGGCGATCACAGCTGCGCGGTTTGTCGGGTGAGCGCGGACTGGACGACTTGAAGTCTCCCCGGCATTTTACCGCGCTGTCGCGCTCGAGGTGTAGGCTATTGTGCGCTCTCGCGCATTCATCTTGGGTCCGGCGCGCTTGGCGGTCTCCGCGGCGAGCAACGTCTCGAACCAGTGGTTGCCGTCCTGGGTCATTCGTTCTTCTATTGTGCGAACACAGTCGCGGTGGGTCGGCGCATGCACCTGGATCGACATGCACGAGTCCATCGCGATGTTGACCGCGTAGTCTGCCATTTTGCTGAACTCACGGTAGTGGTGAGCCCAGCTTATCACCGCGGTGCCATCGGCGAGTGTTCTTGCTTCGCGGTAGAGCGCCGCGAGGCGTGGCCTCTTCGTGGAGCAGGGCGTCCGGAGCTGTGATAGCACCATCGCGCTGTCGCCCACGACGTGCAGCGGTGAGTAACCACTCGCTTTCGCTTGTCGCGACCCGTGCACGAGCCCTTTGTATTCAGCGATGTTGTTCGTTGTCTTTGGCGAGCCGTACGCC
>JAADWH010000478.1:0-21245 GCA_023335995.1 Globisporangium nagaii
AACCCAACGCATTGCACGCACTGCGCCTGCGCGCCGGACGCCATATCAAAACCCGCGTCGCACATGATCGAAACGAGGATGTTGTGCGATCGACGCCGCGGAAATGCAAACTTCACTTCTGAGGGGAGATGGGTCGTCCGTCTGATAACACGAACCAGTCAGTGGCGAAAGGCGCGCAAGAGTGGGCATGGGTTCAGTTTGTCCACATCGAGCTCTTCTCAAATTGCTCAGCGTTCGAGCGCACGGACGCGCACCCTACTCATCTGAATTGGACTCCGACTGAGCTGCATGTATGCGAGGTGTTGCCTATATGTGTATCACACCTGACCCCCAAAGACCAGACAGAATGCCGAGGACGAGCACCACCATGTTGATCGCCAGCATGTGCTGCTGTATGCCAACGCAGCAACAGATCGTAGCGATAGCGACAGCAGAAGCAGCCAGTTTTCGAGAGGTCTCATTTTGCATGTGGGAAACCCAAAGGCTATTCCATTCGCTCAGAACACATGTGGCGGAGAGCGCATCCGTTTGGAAGTCGATTGGCGTGGCGCGGGTTCGGCCTCCCACGTCTACAACCACGAGCTTGCGGCAGAAGCGGACGGAAATCGGCACATGATAGTGTTTGGGGTAGAGTCGCCTTTATCGCAACGTGCACTTGGGGGAAGGCATCTCTGCGTTGCTGGAGTGATCTCTGTATTTCACACTCTTTCGATTTATCCGATTTTTGCGCTGTGCAATATCTTCCGTGATTTAGTCCACTTTTGATTCGTTCAGCCAACCCCTCACCGCATCGACAGCAATATTTGGAAACCGCGATCTTTCGACCTTCGCTTGGTTGGCTTGTCGCTCACGCCATCTTGATGCCCTGGCGACGAACGCGGCAACCAAAACACGAGCGAGCTCTTTTCTCCAGAGAAGCTCGCTGTCAACGAATGCTTAAACCTGCGTCTCTCGCGCAGCATCCGGCCACAGACTCAGCATCGCAGGTGACACGGAGAAGGATGCGCTCAGCCACCGCGCTCTGATGATGATGACCGCTGCTTCCGAATCGCGGATCATCCTGTGCAAAGACAGCTTAGCAGCATATAAGACTGCGCGGGTGAACCTGCTCAGAGCTCAAGAGCGACTCGCCTTCTACTGCTGCGCACCACTGCATTAGAGCACTGCCCTGACCTGGCCAGAGAAGCTAGGAACAATTCTAGCCGAGTCCGAACAATTCCTCGCTCCTCCGCTCAACCTCATTCTCCAATTTGCCTCTGCCCAGGCAAACCCCAAGAAACAACCCCTTCCGACCGCCGCCACCACCAGTCGAATCCACCATGGTCTCCACCACGTTCGCGTCTGCGCTTCTCGTCGCAGCTGCCGCCACTGCTGTCTCGGATGTCGTCGCGCTGCCTCGCGTGCACCCGGGCGTGCACCGCACGCTGCGCTCGCAGGGTACCGTCAACCTCATCGCGACCTTCCAGGACTCTCCCAAGGAGATCATCCAGAACGTCAAGGAGGCCGAGTTCGCCTCGCGCGGCGCCAAGATCACCAGCCTCGTCGAGCGCCTCGAAGCGCTCACCAAGCAGAGCGTGGCCGGCATCCCGTTCCTCTCGAAGGAGAGCGCTGGGCTCTTCTCCTCCGCTCAGCCGTTTTGGATCAGCAACCAGCTTTTCTTCGAAGGCGCCACGTTCGAGCTCGTTGAGAAGCTCAGCGCGCTCTCCAACCTGGCCGAGATCCGCGAGCAGCTCGTGCTGCCGGTGCCGACCGTGACGCACGCCGAGCGCAACACCACCGGCGCCATCGGCATTCTCGCGAACGAGTGGGGTATCACCAAGATCAGCGCGCCGAGCGTCTGGGCTCTCGGCAACACCGCGCAGAACGTCGTCGTGTCCACGATCGACACGGGTGTGCTGTACACGCACGAGGCGCTCAAGGCCAACTACCGCGCGTCCTACGGCTGGTACGACCCGTCGCTCAAGTCGCTCACGCCGGCTGATGAGAACGGACACGGCACGCACACCATGGGCTCGATCGCCGGTGCGAACGGCATTGGCGTGGCTCCTGGCGCCAAGTGGATCGCCTGCCGCGGCTGCACCACGGACGGCTGCACGGAGGCCGCACTGCTCTCGTGCGCGCAGTTCATCACGTGTCCGACGGACGCCAGCGGCAACAACAAGGACTGCTCCAAGGCGCCGGACCTCGTGAGCAACAGCTGGGGAGGCGGCCAGGGCGACACCTTCTACAAGTCCGCGGTCGATGCCTGGATCGCCGCCGGCATCATCCCGATCTTCGCCAACGGCAACGAGGGACCGGCGTGCACCACGGCCAGCTCGCCTGGCGACTACGCCAACGTCATCGCGGTCGGCGCCACGGACTCCACGGACGGGCTCGCGAGCTTCAGCAGCAAGGGACCGTCCACTGGGGGACTGCTCAAGCCGGAGATCTCGGCGCCTGGCGCCAGCGTGCGCTCGTCGTGGAACACAGGCACCACGGCGTACAACACCATCTCCGGCACCTCCATGGCCACGCCGCACGTCGCCGGCGTCGTCGCGCTCCTGCTGCAGAACAACCCGAGCCTCACGTTCGCGCAGGCGAAGACGCTGCTCACCACCACCACGGACACGTCGACGCTCAAGGCGGCGGGCTACACGTGCGGCGGCACGGCGGACGGCAAGTTCCCGAACAACAACTTTGGCTACGGCCGCGTGAACGCGCTCAAGGCCGTGCAGAGCCAGGGTGGCTCGGCCACGCCGGCGCCGACGACCGCTACGCCAACGGTCGCGCCAACGTCGGCTCCGACGCCAGCGCCGACCACCAAGACGCCAACGTCCGCTCCGACTCCAGCGCCGACGACCAAGACTCCGACCCCGGCGCCAACGACCAAGACGCCAACGCCAGCACCGTCCACCTGCGCCGCGCTCGGCTTCATCGACTGCTACTACTCGGACAACTGCATTTGGAGCTGGTCGGCGGGCAAGTGCATCGACTACTAAACCTCCAGCCTCGTTTACAGTCAGCGAAGCAGCCATGCAGCATCGCACTGAGAAAGCGCGCGCGAGAGAGGGAGAAAGCGAGAGAGAGAGATGGAGAGAGAGAGAGAGAGAGAGAGAGAGAGAGAGATAGAGAGAGCTCCCACGTCGGGGCTTAGCTTTTGAAACGCAGGTGAAGCGACGACTTCAGCCTCCCATGCAACAGATTTTGATGTAATGACAAAGCGTCCGTGTGTCACGTTGTCCTGCATTTGCTTACATCTCGCTTTCGCTTACAGCGTCATGCTGCGGTGGAAGAAGTCAAACGTGTGACGGTACACCTGGCGGCGCAGAACCGCTGCTTTGTACGCTTGGTCCTGATCTCCACTGTCAGAAGCCGGAGCCTGCGCGGTCGCGAGGCGCTTGAGGTAGTTTGCTAACGTCAGACGCGCGTTTTCGTAGTCCCAGAGCAGCGGGTGGACATGCCAGAGCGCGCATGCGAGGCGCGCGGCAGTCGCGAACTCCTTCATCATCACCAACGCGCACACAAAGTACTCGCCGCTCGAAGTCCACCAGCGCTCCTCATTCTGGCGAGCCCCTGCCTCCGCGTCTTCGTTCAGGTGCAAGTCCAGCAAGTCTTGGTACAAACCTGCTTGCAGCAGCACCTGCACGTCGAAGCGAAGCAGCAACAGCTCGAAGACTCTTCGCCTTCGTTGTCCAGACACGTCCCCACCGCTTCCACTGCTATTGCGAACGCTCTGGAGTAGTCGGTCGCGGTGGTGCGCGTACAGCTTGCTGAACGGAGACACCAAGATGAGCTCGACGCACATGTGCTTCTCGGCTTCCCAGTGAGCCACAGCGAACGCTTCGATCGCGCGCGGCGAGGTGATCTTGGCGTACCCGAATCCCAGGTACCACTTCATCAAGTTGCGGCTGCCACCCCAGTGTCCGTGAACCAGCAGGCTGGACCACCAGTTGCTCTCGTCGCCTTCTGCTATGCCGTTTGTGGCATTGTCGTCAGTGTCCTCCAAGCTGCCAGCGCCGAACTGGTGCTGCATGCGCTTCGTGAGCGCGCCGTGCTGTTCTAGCTCCCACGTGTGGCGTGTGCTGATAGAGGAGCTCAGTACCTGCTGCGTCTGGGTGACGTTGTCGTGGAAGTGCAGCATATTCGCGAGCGCAGTCGTCAAGACTTCACACGAACGCTGTCGTTCGCCGCTCGGCGGCTTGTGTGTCGAGGACAACAGCGCGAGAGCCTGGGTGAAGATCGCGCCGAAGTGCGCGATCACCTGTCCAGTCGGGACGCTGAACACAATATCAAGGCTCTCCTTGAACGAGCTAGTGCATTGCAGCAGCTCGCCGAAGATCGCCTTTGCCTGGAGTCCAAAGTACTCTCGCTCGTACCCGTGGATCTCCTCGGAGCTTGACAGCGCGCCGCTATCGAGCACGAGACGCGCCAGGAGCGCGCTCTGCATCCACTTCTGCTCTTGCTCCCACAAACCAGTCAGGTGCCGCCACTCTGCAACCACAGCAGTGTGCGCTGCGTTCTTCTGTGGCTCAGCGGCGGTTTGCAGACTCGATTTTCTCGACTCCACGACCTGCTTCAGTGCGATGTTTGGGAATTGGTCCAGCTGTGCCAGGATGCGCTGATACACCGCGTTGCTGCGCTTGTTCTCCTGCTTGCCAGTAGCACCTGAGTTGAGCGTGTCGATGAAGCGTGCGAGATCCTTGAACTGTTCGCTGACCCTGCTGTGCGCGTCTGGAAACATCGTCATCCACTCACGCATGACCGCTCGCCGGGAATCTCCAAAGCCGTCGCTCGACAGATCCGCGTCCGCCATGCCTGCAAACACACGTCTGTAAACGTGCTCGAGCGTCGCTTCGACGGGATCTCCTTGGCTTCTTCCTGCAGGGGATGACGCCAAGAGCACCAGCTCCACCATCAGCGACGCGACCTCGACCGAGGAGACCATCTGGCACAGCCGCACGAGCAATCCAAACAGCTCTTGCTTGTCGTCCGTCTTCTGCTCTGCATCCTTGCTGAACCAGTCCTTCATCTGCGCTTCCCAGTATCCCCAGTTCAATCCGCCCTCTTGTGTCGCCGCTGGGAACAGGATCTCGCTTGTCTTCACTTTGTCCGCGATGAACCAGAACGCAGCCTCCACCAGCGCGTTCTCCACGACTCGCAGCTCACTCTCCTTAGCAGCAAGCACGCTAGTGTCAACCTGCTGCTCGCCGCTCGCTGCTCTCCACGCTTCGAGCCGGGTCTGGAGTAGCGTCAGCGTGTCGCCAATGAGCTCCATGCGCTTCACAGGCGTCAGGAACGCGCCAAAGTGCGTGAAACCAGCCATCGACTGGCCGTAGAACTCGTCCCTGAGATCGCTCACGTTCGCGACAGCAGCAGCATGACGATCCGGGGTTGCTCGTCCCAGAAACAAGCGGTGGAACAGTATCACGTGCTCGTTCGTCAGCACGGACAGAAACGGCGTGCACGCTTCGTAGGCGTACGCCGCGAGGTCGCCGGCGAGCGCGGACGACGAGCGGCTCTGCTCACGCTGCTCAAGCCAGATGTGCTCGAGCATGTCGCTCAAGTAGATCATCACGACTGCGCTCGTGGTCACGTGGTGCAGCTTTTGCAGGATCTTGGTTAGCATCTTGATCGTTTTCCCGGTGAGGAACGGCAGCAGCGCTTCGATCGCGACCTGCCTGCTCTCGCTCGCTTGCACTGAGGTTGGAGGCGGAGGGCTCAGCACGTCTGCGCAAGATTCAGCGGCGCACACGAGCTTGAAGTTCACGACCTCCGACTGGGGAGAACGCGCGCGCTTCACAGGCTCGAGCTCTTTCAGGCGCTTCAGACACATGAACAGCAGCGTGATGCGGTCGCTCGACGCTTTCGGGAGTGGGAACAGCGATCCGTCGACTCTGCTTGCCATCGCGTCTTCATTCGACAGCTGGGCGATGCGCCTTGAGCACTCGAGCACCATTCGCAGCA
Source organism: Globisporangium nagaii (assembly GCA_023335995.1). NCBI lineage: Eukaryota > Oomycota > Peronosporomycetes > Pythiales > Pythiaceae > Globisporangium > Globisporangium nagaii. The sequence continues at coordinate 5,944 of JAADWH010000478.1, forward strand.
GCAGCAGGATGCCGACGTGATCTGTGCCATCCAGCGACTCGTACACGCTGTCGCCGCCGTTGCTGAGCAGGAAATGCCCAAACACAAATGGTTTCTCGAGCGCCTGCTCCAGGAAATCCTCGTTCTCGCTGCGAAACGCAATCTCGAACTGCTCGTGTCGGTTCAACGCAGCTGACGGACTGGAACTGGAGCTGGTACCTGCACGAGGAAAACCGCCTGGTGCCGGTGCTGATGGGAGGAACACGCTCTTGATGTACGAAAGCAGACACTCGTACTCGTCGACGCCGTACTTGGCGGCAAACTGCTTCGCGACCTGGTAGTGCTCTTTCGTCGTCGCGAGCATCAGGATCTTGCTCACGCGGTACTCGGCATCGCGCGAGAAGCGCTCGAGGTCCAGGTTCTCATTGAAGAACGAGTTCATCTCCTCGAGCTCCTGCGTTTTCTTCTGCGAGAGCATCATGTCTTGGCACTGCTTTGCTAAGCGAGCAAAGACGTCGCGCTTGGCTCTGGAAAAGACTGGCGGTGCACGACTCGTCGCACTGGAAGCCTCTTCCGCATCTCCAAGCTCGTCATCATCTTCGCCTTCCGCTTCTGGTTCCACGTTCTTCGACACGACGAAGCGCTTGGTCTCATCATACGACTCCACGAGTGTCTCGAGGTGCTTTCGACGCTCGCGCAGCTGGTGAGCGAGTCCGCCATCTGCCTCTGCGTCGTCGTCTCCATGGATTGCAGACGCGATTTGCAGCATGAAGAAGTGGTGACATTGTTGGACGAGCGCGTCCGTGCCTTGGTCACCAGAAGCTGCTGAAGCTGGCGACGATGCAGCAGAAGCCAGCAGCGGCGAGATCTCGTGCTGCCAGAAAGCTTCCAGATCGCAGCGCTCGTTGTCGTCGGCTGATAAATCGCTCCACAGCAGCAAGTAGCTGAAGCCCATCTCGAGAAATGTCCGCCAGGGGTTGCTGATAGTCGCAGCATCAGCACTGCTCGCCGACTCGTCGTTGCTCTCGGAAGTCACAGCTGCGATTGCTCCTTCGAAGCAAACGCGACTCATCTGCTGCGCCATCCGCTCGGCTCGTTGCGACTCCTCCAGCACCACTGCTGCAGTCGCTGCAGCTTCGCTCTCATCGCTCTGCTGGGTGATCGCACTCGTGAGAACAATGCTCACCAGCTGGAAGCCTCTCTGCAGCAGCCGCAGCAGGAATCCTCGATCGTTCTTCTCCTCCTGCAGCAGATCCACGACGACCTCGAGCTCTTTCAGCAGCAGCTCCTCGACACTCGATCGCTTACTGCTCGCATCTTGATGGCGACGCTCTTCGATGTTCGCTTCGGAGAGCCCCAGCTCAGTCGCCAGTGCGTCGATCGCGTCGAGCTTCTGCATCGACGACATGATGAGAGTCGTGATCTGGTGGCTGAACAGACTCGTGGACGAGACGTTCTGCGCGCTGAATACCAAGCGGCAGAGCTTGAGCTTCTTCGACCACGAGCGGAACGACGATGCCGAAATCAAGTCCAGCACCAGCGACATCAGGTGCTGCAGCTCCACGTCGTCACTGCGGCTGTGGTGGCTCTTCTCTCCGTCCTGATGCGGCACAGCCACGCGGATGCTCTCGATCACCTCGGTCGTCAGACTGTAAGCAACATCGTAGTCCGCGCAGTACAGTGCGGCATAGGCGCCTTTCATCACGATTTGGTGCTTGCGGTCGTCCACGCGCAGCAACTTCGCCAGATACAGCACAGCTTCGAGAGGCGTCGCGTTCGGCGACGTAGCTCCAGCTTCTCCATCTGCAGTTGAGATCACGTGCTCCAGGTTATGCTGCCGAAACCAGTCCCTCGCTCGATTCGACAGCTGGTAGTGGCTCGGGTTGCTCGTAAACACTTTCAAGACGACGTCGAGGCGATCTTTCGCGTCCTTGAGGGGACGAATCGCGGCAGGCGAGAGCTTCACTGCGCCGTACGTGAGCAGATCCAGCAGCTGGCAGGCGTGGATCAGCTCGCTCTCGTGGCGAAGCTGGCGCTCGTACTGGGATTTCCGATCCAGCTCTCGCCCTTCGGGTGAGGCGAGCGACAGCACGCGCTTCGTGATGTCGATGCACTTGAGCGCTGCAAAGTGCGCCTTCAACTCGCTCTCGGATACAAAGTTGCCTCTCAGCGTGTCCACTTTCGCCTGGATCGCTCGCACCAGCACGACGATCACGTGGTGCACGACCTCGAAGTTCGAGCCGATCCAGTTTGTCACGAGGTGCTCTGCGGCATCCAGGTACACGTCATGGCTCAGCAAATGGCGCAAGATCACGTCCAGGATCGCTTCTTGGCTGATGCGCTCCCCAAAGACGTGGGTCTTGAGCTTCGTCGCATCGCGCCACACCTCCATCCACTGCTCCGCGTCACTACTGCTGCCGCCATCGCCATCGTTGCTCGATACGTTCCCTGGGAGTGAGAATCGACACATGCGCTGCAGCAGATCGTCTGCTGCTGTCGTGCTCGCCTCGCCGATTTGCCCTCTCAGCTCGCTCGGTGAGCTGTACACGCCGTACTTGCTGAGGACATCCATGGTGACCATGAGGTCTTCCATCTCGTCGACCTCGACTTGGAGCCGCTCGATTTCTGGCGCGTCGTCTTCTTTGCGAACCGGGAGCGACTGGAAAATCACCCACAGCTGCTCGACAAACGTGCTGTGTTTTGCGTTGAGCTTGTCGACGGTGGAAAAGTACCCGAATGTCGTGGCCGAGTACACAACGTCGATCGACGTGCGCAGCAGCTGCGCGTCGTTCTGGATCCAGCGCTCGACGAGCGGCATCGACGGGTTGCTGTGGTGGATCAGCTGCGCGCACAGCTCGAGTGCTGGAAGCGACAACTTCTTCGACAGCGTCTGGCAAAGCGACGAGAAGGCGTCGTCGAGCGAACCGAGAGTATCGCCCGCACGGTGCGCGACAAACACGGCTTGGATGCGGTCGATCGCGTCGGTCGCGACATCCCAGTCACCAACAACGCGCAGGATTTGATCGTGATGCGAGAGCGTCGACCATTCCTGGAGCGACAGCAGGCAGCACGAGGACAGCTGCAGCGGGTAGATGCAGTTGTAGAGCCGCTCGACGTCTCGCTGGAACGCCTCGAACTCGCTCTTCTTCTTCGTTAGCTGCTGCTCGCCGTCGCTGTCGCACTGCCAGCCACGCAAGCACTCTTTTGCGAGCGAGCTCAGCTGGAATGCGTTCGCGAGCTGACCAAACAGCGAGTCCATCTCGAGGATGCGTGTTTGAAACCAGTCCGCATACTCCTCGCACCGCTCGTTGCCACTCTGGCGCGCCTTGAGTTCAAAGAGCGCGAGATCGTCAGCATCCAGGTCGTGGCTCTTGTTCTCCGACTGCAGCTCCACCTCCACGACACGTGTCTCGCGACCAACGCTGTCGTCCAAAGTCTCGTCTTCGTCAGCAAAGTCCTCGAGAGGGCTCGCATGTGGGCGTAGCGTATAGAACTGCCACTCGTCTCGTGACTCTGGCTCGACAGCCGGGAGTAAGTGCGCGTACACTGTTGGCGCGATCGACGCTGGAAGCAGCGAGAGCACCTCCAAGCGCCGAGGGATGATCGTCCACGCGTTGCGCTGGAACAGCACGCTCAGCGAACCCGCGCGTCCTTCGCACGCGAGCTGCTTGGCGACTTCGATGATCGATGCGCTTCGAAACTGAGCAAACGCTGCTCCGTCGTAGTACTTTTCCTCCGCGATGCGGGTCGGATCCGCGTCGTCATGCGTTGCCAAGAGTTCATCTGTCTCCAACAGATCTTCAGCGAACAGCAGCTTGAGCGTGTCCAGGCGGTAGATGAAGCGCAGCAGCAGCTGCTGCTTGACTGCGATTGTCTCGTCCTCGTGGACAGGAGCGCCTTCGATTCCCCGCTCGCTCTCGCTGAGAGCCATCAACGCACGCAGCCCGGCTCCAAGGATGTCTTTCATGTGGGCGAACGAATCCGACGCAACCACGCTCAGACACTGCTCGACCACCCAGCTCTTGTCCCGGATCAGACCGAGGTGGTGCAGCGCCTTGCTAAAGCCATTGCTCGCGAACACGCGCTCAGTTGCCAGCAGCACACTCCGGTTCTCCATCGCCTCTTTAATCGTCGCAAGATCGCGAAACTGGGTCCAGATCTGCCGGTGGATCGCGTCGAGGTCGATCACGCCAGTCATCCCATGCGCCTCGACAACCTGCAGTGCTCGGTCGTACTGGTGCGACGCCATCAGCAAGTCCACGAACGCGGGGAGCTCGACATTCTCGAAATACTGGATCATCGACACTCCGTCCACACTGAGCAGCTGGTACCCTCGTGCTGCATCACCCGTGCTTTCAGCGCTCGAGATTGGAGCGATTGCTTCGACGTGCAGGTGTTTCTCGTGAACCGCGGGGAACCTGCGCACGTGCGACTGCACGGACACCATCGCGATCTTCCAAAGCGGAGCTGCTGGCGAAGAAGACAACGCCTCGTCATCGAGCGTGCGACCACCGTGCTCTTCAAACTGGCGCGCGAGCTCTCCATACACCACTCGTCCATTCTCGAGCACGAATACAAAGACATCGGCGGATATCCACGCGACCGACTTGACACCCGCCCCAGAGCTGCTTCGGTCGACCTGCTCCAGCATGTCAGCGACGCTCGCGCGACCACTCAACTGCAGATTGACAAACTGCCATCCGACGACGTCACTGCACGTGTCGATCTGGCGGATCGAGACGCGTCTCTGGACGTCCAGCATCGTCACGTACACGCCGTTTGGCGAGAGCGCGAGCTGCCGGATCGAGCCGCGGAGTACGCTAGAAGCCGCCGCGGAGTTACCTCCGATCATGAACTTGAGCGGACTGAAGATTGAGCCTTTCACAGACTGAAGCAGCCCTGTCGGCGCTGTCGTGTTTTGCGCTGCCGGACTCGCTTCGCTGTCCAACCCTTGATCTCCGTCGCTCACTGCACCTGCGTCCGCGCCACCGTCGAGCACTGCGTTGTCGTCGCTCAGCACCATCGTATAGTCCAGCAGTTCGCAGAACGGCTCGGCGTCGAGCACTTTCCAGACAGAGAGCGAAGACGCACGCCCCTTGACAAGCGCGTCGCTCGGGTTCTTGAGCCCGCCTGCGACCACGAGCGTCCCGCTCGAGGCTTCAAACGCCGCCGCCGAGACGCCAGCGTGCCACTCGCCCATGCGTTTGACCACTTTCATCTGGAAGAGCGCTTTCCGGTCGGTTTGTTTGATCTGCTGCCCGGCTTCGCTGCTGCTGAGCGTCAAGAGCGCGAGTTTCGGTACTTGGACATCCACTTTCACGAGGAGACCGTCGCTCGTGACGATGAACAGACGATTGCTCTTGCTTTTCTGGAAGAAGAGCGTCGCGATCTGCGCGGACGACACCAGCTCTTTCGTCGACAGATGCTTTGCAAGGCTCACGCGGATCATTAGCAGCGGGCTCTCTGTCGCAGCAGGCGTCGTCTTCGTCCCAGGTGATGGCTCAGCAGCCGCATCTTCAATCGCCATCCATTCGCGCGACGAGACGACCCAGACACTCGCTTCGCGCTTCCCCTGTGCGGTAATGATCGCGCCAGTCACCGCCACGTACTTGCCGTTGGAGCTCCACGCGAGCGACCACTTGAGCTCTTCGTCTTCATGCTCGCCTCCTCGCTGATCTGGCGCTTCTTCGCTTGATGTCTTCGCTTTTGCCTCAACGCACGCTTGCGCCGCCTCCGTCTCGTCTGCTGTCCATAGAGATACCCACTCGCTAGCTGCGGCACGTGTAGCGGTAGCATCTCCATGCGCGTTGTTGAACACGCCGAGCCGCACGAATCCGGTTGGAGCGCTCGCTGCGTTGTGCTGCAGCACAGCGACGCGCTGCGCACCAAACGCCGCGACGACCGTCTGCACGTCTTCCGTAGCGCTACTAGCAGCAGTCAAGGCAGCAGCCCCTGCGAGCTCCCGCACGTCCAGCAGCACGCGCGGCGCGGCGCCGCCCTCGCTCGCCCCCAGCTGCTGCCGCGTCATATTGGCAAATCTGAATCTGGAAAAGTGCCAGCACTGCAAGGAGGAGGCCATTAATTGGGCGGCGTCCTACAGTGACCAGGCTCTATAGAAGCGCGTAACAGTTATGGTTACGATCTTGTATTTCGAGCACTCACAATCGTACTTTAGAGAAGACAACTCTCATTTTCATGTGACTCGAGCGCTAAGCAGAACAATAGCGACCAAAGAGCTCTTTTTACGATGACGATGGCGACGAAGGCGGCGGTGACGGCGCTGCTCAAGCCGCGCGTGCACTTCCTGCGGATGCGCGCGCCGATCCAGGAGCAGCTACGCGTTGAGGAGGCGCTCTTCCGTGTGGACAAGCAGCGCAACTGGTTCATCTACAACGAGGAGGAGTCACCCGTGACCATCGTCATGGGCATCTCCGGCAAACCCGAGCAGCTCCTGCAGCTCGACGCCGTCAAGCGGTACTGGCGGATGTGTCTAGCACTGCTGGTTGCTCGCGGCTACCACCTGCGATCGGAAAACTGATACTGATCTGTGTCTGTTGTGCGATACGTGCGGCTGCAGAGACGGCATCCCTGTGCTCAAGCGCTTCAGCGGCGGCGGCACCGTCATCGTGGATCACAACACGGTCTTCACCACCTTCATCTGCAACGTGGTGCGTCAACTGCAACACTCTCTCCTTACTCCACACACTGCGCTTCACATAGAAACTCACACACACGCACAGAGACGCCTACTGACTTACTGATGTGCGCGTGCTGCATGTGCTGGACCAGGACTCGTTCCCGGACGTGAAGCCGTTCCCGCGCGAGATCATGGCGTGGTCCAGCACCTTCTTCTCGCCGTTCTTCAACCGCCTGTGTGACAATGACCTGGTGCGACTCAAGCCTCTGTGCCTTAGCGCTTGTGTGTCTGGTAGTCTCATGCGCCTAGTCTGCTCTCTTCATCCCACTCCAGACCTTCGCGCTGCGCGAAGACGACTATGTGTTTGGCGACCGCAAGTTCGGCGGCAACGCGCAGAGCATCTCGAAGGACCGGTGGCTGCACCACACGTCGTTCCTGTGGGACTTCGACCCCGCGAACATGGCGTACCTGACCAACCCGGCGCGGCAGCCGGCGTACCGCAACCAGCGCTCGCACCTCGAGTTTCTCTGTCCACTGCAGGACGTGCTCAAGCGCGAGGCGGCGACGCGCGAGCAGTTTGTGGCGGAGCTGCGCGCGGAGCTCGCGACGCACTTCACAGTCGAGGACGTCGACGTCGCGTCGCTCGAGCCGATCCTGAGCCAGGAGCACCGCAAGTCGACCCGATTCCTCGAGTTATGAGCAGCACGCGAGCGAGCCATGGAGCCATGGAGACGGAGAGCTTCGGCAGCCAGCCAGCCAGCCATGGGACGGACTGATCACATAGAGAAGATCAGTCTGCTAGATACGCCGTTCTATGCAAAATCCCAATGTATTACGCCTGCCCGACTATCCCCATACGCCCTCCAAGCATGCGGACGTCGCACCTGTTCACCTGTTCACACTCTCTCTCTCTATACATTGAGGTTGAGGAGCTGGAGCAGGTGCGGGTTGCGCCAGTCCTTGGAGACGTCCTCGAGGTGCTCGTCAAAGTCCACGAGCTCGTCGAACGCGCTCTTGGCGAGCGCCTCAGAGAGCACTTTCATGGGCGTCTTGTCGCTGCCTGCCGTGTTCTCGAGACGCAGGCGGTTGTCCACGCGGATCCAGCCGCGCTTGACGTCCTTCAGCAAGAGCTACACACAGTACAGCAACACGCATATACACGACGCGTTAGCCATACAAAAGATGCACATTCATACAGCAGACAACCTGCTGCGTACCTGGACGCCGCTCTTGGCCTCGCTGCTGAGCTGCTGGTTCTCGACGAGCAGTACGCACGCGCGCGAGCAGTTCACCTCGATCTTATCCGCCACCTTCTCGCCAAAGTAGCTCAGCGACGCCGCGTTGCTGCTGCTGCTGCTCGAGCCTTCGACGCCGGCGGACTCGCCCGCGTGGTAGAAGCCCACGATCTTCTTGCCCTGCGTCTGGCACCAGGTGTCGACCATGGCGCACGCCACTTCGAGCAGCGGCGCGAGCGGCGCCTCGTGGTGAAAGAGCGGCACGGCGTCCGAGACGAGGAAGCCGCCCTGGCCCTGCTCCTCGCCGATGAGCAGCCCGCTGCACGCGCTCGACGGGTACTTGGCCGCATGCAGCACCAGCTTCACGTACGCGGTCGCCTCCACGCGGTAGTCGCTCATGCTTCCTGCTGATCTGTCTGTCTGCTTGTCTGCGGCGCGTTCGGCTGTGTGAAGTGTTACCGCCCCCTCTGTCTCGACTTCACTATCGGTGGAATGATGCCGCTCTTGTCGAGGGATGTGTGTGTTCTTGTAGCGAGAGATCGGGACGCGAACTGATGGGTCACCTTCGTGCGACATTCTCGCGACACTCGACCTCCTCGTCCTGCCTGCTTTTTTGTCGCCAGAGGTGATGGCATTTCCATTTCCAGTCGTTCGCTCGCCGGAGCATTCGCCTCTAAAGCACTCGCCAGTCGTTCCGAGTCGCGCGCCAGCTCTCGATCTCTGACAGGCGCCGTCGTCTCTCAGGCCTGCCGCGTCTCGTTCCGTCACTAGAGAGCTATGCAGCGGAGCACCAAGAGCACCAAGAGCGGCAAGCCGCGTAGCCGCTCGCCGTCGGTGACCGGCTCGTCCTCGTCCTCTTCGTCCTCATCGTCGTCTGAAGACGAGAGCAAGAAGCCGCGACTGCAGACGCGCTTCCCGTACGTAGCGCCGCCCGTGTACCCGGAGAAAGTGGCGGCGGTGATCACGGACGCGAAGAAGAAGCACCGCACAGGTAGACGCTTCGTATTCCATGGCGTTCTCGAATGGTGGCTGAACTGACTTGTGTTCGCTGCACGAATAGACATCAAGAGCCACGAGTGGGGACGCGAGGGCTTCGCGGGCTCAGACGTGTGCGAGCTGCCGCTGGACGAGGCAAATCCGATCAAGCGCGAGCACTGCAGCGACCTGAGCGTCGAGCGCTTCATCGAGGAGTACGAGAAGCCGTTCGTGCCAGTCGTGATCGAAGGCGTGCCGGAGGCGGAGCACTGGAGCGCAGTCGACAACTGGTCCCTCAAGGTGAGGGCTCTCCGTGCTTCCGCTGCGCTGTTGGCTCCTTGATGGCTGACACGGCTGCCTACCTGTCTCTCTGCGTTCTGACAGAAACTGCGCAAGAACTACAAGCGCGTGCAGCTCAAGTGCGGCGAGGACGACGACGGCAAGTCGATCCGCATGAAGTTCAAGTACTTTGCCAAGTACATGAAGCAGCAGACGGACGACAGCCCGCTCTATATCTTCGACAGCGCATTCGACGAGAAGCCCGAGACGAAGCCGCTGCTGGACGACTACAACGTGCCGCGGTACTTCCCCGAAGACCTCTTCTCGCTCGTGGGGGAAGACCGGCGGCCGCCCTACCGCTGGTTCCTCGTCGGCCCCAAGCGCTCAGGCACGTGTGTGCACTTGGACCCGCTCGGCACGAGCGCCTGGAACACGCTGCTCGTGGGTCGCAAGCGCTGGGTGCTCTTCCCGCCGGACGTGCCCAAGCAGATCGTGAAGGGCAAAAATCATGTGCGACCAGGCGAAGACGACGAAGCCGTGAACTACTTCATGGACATTCTGCCGCGCATCAAGCGCGCGAATGCCCCGGAGACGCTGCGTTGCATCGAGCTGATGCAGTACCCGGGCGACACGATCTTCGTGCCAGGCGGCTGGTGGCACGCGGTGTTCAACGTCGAAGACACGATCGCCGTGACGCAGAACTACTGCAGCAGCCAGAACTTTGAGCGCGTGTGGCGCAAGACCCGCAGCGGCCGCAAGCGCATGGCGGTTAAGTGGCTCAAGAAGCTCGAGAAGAAGCACCCGGAGCTCGCGGCGCAGGCTCTGGAGCTCAACAAACGCGACGATTTCGTCATGTACGACAAGAGCGGCAAGGATAAGAGCGAGGAGGAGGAGGAGGTGCAGGAGAGTATGGCGAAGAAGAAGAAGAAGCACAAGGCTGCGGATGTAGACGATACCGCTGCTGAAGAGAGCTCGTCGATGAGCAAGAAGAAGAAGAAGAAAGCCGAGAGTGCTGAGGATGAGTACGCGGCTGTGCAGTCGAGTCGCAAGAAAGCCAAGAAGGCGTAGAGAAGGGAGAGGAAGTAGACTGGGGGAGTGGGTGGCATACGTATTCTTTGGCACCGTGCATGTTTGCATCAGAAGACGGGTCGAGACTGGAGGCGCTGGCCACTAAATAGACTTACTGTTGCTCCGACTCATATCCAGATCCACACGCGTGATGCCACCTTGGCTTTCTGGCTGCCGAGCCAACACCACAGCACATAGCGCTGCGCTGTTCCGACTCTGCCAGAGTCGACTGGAAGCCGCGAGCAGCTCAGGCACTGCCGCATGGAAGCGAGAGAGCGATGGAGATTATGAGCATCACTGCCACGGCAACTCCGAGAGGGGAGGCGTGCGAGACCATGGTGCCGATCAAGGCGCCTCTGCTGCTTCGCTCCGCCGCGCTCGCGCTTGCTAGCGTCTCAGAGGTGACGCCATCACCAGTGTCTCGAGTCCACGTGAACGTGCACCGCACGCTGCGCCACCAAGGAACCGTCAACATCGAGCTATGGATCCGAGCGGCAACAACAAGGACTGCTCCAAGGTGCCAGACATCGTGCACAATCCGTGGTGGCTTACCAAAGTCGGAAACAGATGGGCCAAGCCACTCGTCGACGTGTGGCGCGCTGCAGGCATCATCTCGGCTTTCGGGATCGGTGACGACTATGGCGCTATTGCCAAGTGTGAGTTCCCGAATGATAACCAGATCCCAAACAACATGCTTGGTTTCGGTCGCGTGGACGCGCTCGCGGCAGTGAAGAAGACGCTGCGCTTCACGATAACCGACCGGCGCGCACCACTCAGCGAGCCTCTCTGCGACGAATTCGTCTGCGAGTGGGACGCCAGCAAGCGAGTGTGCAGCTCCTGGGTGTAGAAACGCACCAGCGCTTCGTCCAAAGCTCCTGGAGAGCTCTACACACACGTGTTCAGGACAGCTCGGTTACATCTCACTCGTCTCAACGCTCGAAGCGTTCGCTCACCTTAGCACATGCGGCGCGTGTCATTGAGCAAATTATCCGATGAATGAAACAACACCTTGCATATATATATATATATATATATATATATATATACATGCATGCACCTCGCTCTCAGTCACTTACTTGGGCGGCAGCGCGCACGAGACGCGCAGCTTCATGCCGTTGAAGTCGCGGCCGTCGAGGTCCTCGACCGCCCGGTGCATGTCCTCGGCGCTGCGCAGCGTCACGAAGCCAAAGCCGCGCGCCGTGATACGCACGGTCTCGAAGCCCAGGTACTGGAACAGGAACGAGAGCTCTTCGCGCGACGTGCCCTGCGGCAGGTTGCCAACGTACACTTCAAACGGGTGGGGGTTCGGCGGGAACCGGTCGCCACCGCCGCGACCTCCTGGTCCGCCACGGTAGCCGCCGCTGCCCGGCCGCTCGCCATCGTAGCCTCTCGGCCCACGGTTGTTGAAGCCGCCTGGACCTCCGCCCCCGCCGCCACCGCCGCCAAAGCCACCACTCGGTCCACGACGCATCTGCTCGATGTTTGGTGGCGCCTCCGCATGACCCCACCAGACGCTGTGCACGACGACGCCCTCAGCGTTCCCATTCTCGTCGCGCGTCGGCACCGTGAGCACGAGGTTCTCACCCTCGCGGATCGGCACGCGGTGCTTGAACTCGTCCTGGAAGATCTCTTCGAGGAACACGAGGAAGCCGCTGGGCACGATCGTCAGACGCAGCGTGAACGGCTCGCCGAACGTGATCGGGCATCGCGGCAGCGGCTGCGAGCAGCCCCAGCGACCTTCGATGTTGCTGTTCTGGATGATGTGGCCGCCCCGCTGACGCCGCGGGTTGAAGTGGTAGAGCACCGTGCCTGGGTACGGCGCGCCGCTGAGCATGCTCGACTGCGTGCTGATGTTGAAGCAGAAGCGCGACGAGCGCACGGGCATCGTCGCGTGCACGATCAGCGTGTTGTTCGTCGCGAACGCCACTTCCGGCAGCACGATGTCGAGCGCCGGACCCGTCGCCGAGTCCCAGTCCTCGGTGCGCAAGAAGCTCACGAGTGGGAGCTGTCAAATGCAAGCATGCGCATGGACAAGGTTTAGCACGAGAGACTTGATTGTGAGCGAGAGCTGTCCCCCTTCGCGAAGCATAGCATACCTGGATCGAGCTGCGTCCGCCCTGGATCTTGATCTCGCCAGGCTTGTCGCTCTTCGTGCGCGGCCGCTTGACCGCTGGCGCACCGCCGACAATGCTGCCCGAGCCGCCCTTGAGGATGTCGGTGAGCGGGTTCGTTCGCTTCACAGGCGCCGACGAGCCGCCGCCAGTGCCGCCAGTAGCTCCAGCTGGACGCGCAGGTACGACTTTCTTCGCCATCACGAGCTTCGCGCGCTCCACAGCCGACATCGCAGGCTTTGCAGCAGACGACGCAGCTGCGCCGCTCTTGGGCGTCACGCCGCCGCCACTGCCACTGCCTCCAGCAGCAGACGACGCAGCCACGCCGGACGAGTTCTGACGCTGCAGCAAAAAGTTCTGCACGCGCTCGCGGTCGGACGACAGCTGGCGCTTCGGCGTCGTCGCGCCCCCTCCCGCAGATGATGACGAAGACTTGGTGAGCGTCGGCGCGCTCTTCATCGCGGACGACGTGCTCAGCATGGATGCATTCGGCGTGCCGCCGCCGCCGCCGCTAGACAGACTGCTGGCGTCATGCACCGATGAGCCGCCGTTCAGGCTCGAGCCTGTGAGCAATGACGCGCTCTTGCCGGCGTCCTACACACACACATACAAGACACGAGCACGCGCTTTGTGAGTCAGTAGAAGCGAGTCAAACAGTCGCGCATGTGGATGAGAGGTGACTGCTGCGAGTGCGCACCGCGTGGAAGGACTGGAAGAGCTCGAGTAGCAGGACCTCTTGCTTGGTGAGGTACTTGCCGTCGCAGGCGTCCAGCTGCAGGTGCTGCTGCAGGTCGCTCAGCTGCGCCGCGTCCTCCTCCTTGGCCGCCACGTCCGCTGCCGCCATCGTCTCGCGCGCTCTTCCTCTGTCGAATATGAAAATGAACTGAGGTGGGAGGTCGACATCGTACTTTAGATGGATTAAATCGTACTTTATAGGGTATCGAGACATGGAAACCTGCCCAATAGCATGCAGATGCGTTTTGATGGGCTGATATCGTCAGACCGTTGGCGCCAAGTTTTGCTCATTCGAGCAATGGCGACGAGCGCCACACGCAGCGCCGCGGTCCGCGCACCGCGGCGACGGCTCCTGCCGCTTGCTGCCTGCATCGCCGCGCTCTTCAGCTGCTGCTGTTGCGTGCTCTCTGTCGTCTCGGCTGCCACTGCCGACGCCAGCAGTGCCGTGGACAGCGCTGTGAACGCCGCGTCTCGGGTCCAAGAAACCAGCAACGCTCTCCCTGGCCATCTGCACGAGCAGCTCAAGACGCTCGCACACGAGCTGCAGAGACGCACGCAGCGCGCTGAGAGCGAGCGCCAGGCGCTGCAGACGCGCATGGACTCGTCGCAGCAGCTGGTCACCGACCTGTTCGCGAACGAGCGCGAGGAGACCGAGCTCTTCGTGCAGGAGACGCGCTTGCGGATGCAGGCGCTGCGCGATGTGATGCGCGTCGAGATGCAGAGCGTGCTGCGGGACGTGCAGCTGCAGGTGCAGAGCGCAGTGAAGAACGTGAGCGCGCTGGTGCAGAAGCGAGAGCGAGTGAGGCGCGAGAAAGAACAGCAGCTGGCACGGCTGATGCTGGAGAAGCAGCAGAAGCAACGAGAAGAGGAAGAAGAGCGGCAAGAAGAACGGCGACGGCAACAAGAAGAAGAAGAGCGACAGCGACAGCACGCGAACGATGGCGATGTCGGAAGAAGCGAAGAGCTGCTGGATGCCTCTGTGCAGAACGAGAGCGCTGCTGCGATCGATGAATCCCAGATCATCCCGGCGAAGACACCACCAGCGGTGGTTCATGAGCAGATTGTACACAGCTCGCCGACAGCGAGTGCGAATGTCAGTGCTGGTGGCAGTGATATCGCTGGCACATGGAGCGAGTCGCTCCAGAAGCTGAGCGCGCTCGTCTCGCCTCTACTGGAGAGTGCCACGTCGATCTTCTCGACATTGTGCGCACACATCTGCTGGTTCTTCCAGAATGTGCTCATGCCGGTCGTGATCGTGTTCGGAGGCGTGCTGCTCGCCATGATCGCGTTTGTCAAGATCCAGAGGTACCGCCGCGCTCGGCGGAACCGAGGCATCCTCTACTCTGGGTACCTCAAGCCTCCGAGCGCCGCCGAGCGACAGAAGAAGCGGCAGCAACAGCGACAACTGCGAGCTGCTGCTGGTGCTAGTGGAAACTCGTCGCAGTCGACACAGGGGAGAGCTCGTCGCCGACCGCTCGGCGTATTACCCAGTGCGAGGGCCACGGCGTCTTCTGCTGCGTCGGCATCGTCGCTGAGATCCAGCTGACGGAGCTGTTGGTAGCTACTCGGAGAAGATGCGTCCAATGCATGATGAGGATCGTTGCCGATTATTTATTGGTAGGAAGAGTGTATGCGCCTTTGGCTTTTAACAACACGAAAGGGGGGGGGAATGAGACAGTGAGGTGGCATTCGCATCAGTGAAGGCTGTTTGCCGTTTGCGAGAAGCATGGATCGTAGCTCTGGAAAAGGGAGGCTCTGGACTGGATAAGGTATGCGTCGAGGCTGGCAAATTTGAGACTGACTGCGACTTTCAAGAGCCTTCCGACGATCAAGAGGTTAGAGTTCAGAGTTGTCGTACAGGTTCATGCGAGTTGCTCATCTCGCCTCTCCAAATGCATTTGAATCCGACTCGCACTCAGGGACTGCGGACACGGATATCCTTCGACACCAGTCGCCCGGGGTTCACCGACTCGGTCTCGACCATCCCAGCGCGCAGGTACGCGCGCACGGCGCTCGCGTTGAACCTGTCGGTGTCGAGCGTCAGTGTCTCCAGCACGGTTGAGCGCTTCTCCGCCGTTTCAAAGCTCAGGCGAAGCAAGCTCGACGCGATGCCTTTGCCGCGGTGGCTCGGCTTGGTCGCCACGCCGCAGACGTACGCAGAGCGCGCGCTGGCTTCGATCGCGCTCTTCCTGGCGGCAAAGTCAGCTGCGAACTCGAGCGTTTGGCTGGCAGCACTCTCGCCATCGCTTTCCTCCGTCGTCAGGAGCTCGCCGTGCGTGGCGT
>JAADWH010000479.1:0-21241 GCA_023335995.1 Globisporangium nagaii
ACATCTTCTTGGTCGGCGTCACGACCTCGAAGCAGTTGGCCTTGTCGTCGATCGTGCTCTTGCGGACGATCGCGTCCGGCGTGAGCTCCAGCTCGCCCTTCAGGTGCGCGATGTCCTCTTTCCCCGAGTTGAAGAACCCGCCGCCCTGCTTGTAGTACGACAGGTGGCCCTCGGCGAGCACAAAGAACCGCTCCTTCCAGTTCGCGAACGCGTCCATGGACGACATCGCGCGCTTCGTGAGGAAGCCGGTCTTGCTCGACGCGAACGTGGCGCTGCCGCCGCCGTCGTCGCTGCTCTTCGAGTACGACGGCGAGTGGGACTGCGGACCGCCCGACGAGCTGAAGTTCGTGCCGCTGCCGCCAAACCCGGCGCTGAAGCCCTTCCCTGGTGCCGCCGAGATCGTCGCGCGGCCGCTGTACCCGCCGGGGCTCGTGCCGAGGATCCCGCTGCCGTTGTGCGCCGTGCTGCCGTAGTTCGCCTCCTGGCTGTTGCCGCGGCGGCGCGCCGACTTGGAGAAGCGCATACCGATCGACTGGCGCGGCTGCTCACCGTTGCTTGCGCCGTTGCGTCCGCTCGACATGTCCTCTCTTCTTCTTCTTCTTCTGCTGTCTTCACACGCGCACAGAGTTCACTCTCGTTTCCCCCTCGTTCTGCTTGCTCGTACCGGAGCGAGTGCCGAAAGACAGGAGACCAACGAGCCGTTGGCTGGTGCAGAGAGAGAGAGGTGGATGGATGAATGGAGAGACTGGCGCGAGAGCGACCGCGGTGCTGGGGTCTGTCGCGTGGAGGCGTCGCGCGGCCGAGGGCGAGGGCGGCGTCCGAGCGTCTCGTTCGGGCTGTCGTGAGCTTCTGCGTGTGGGAAAACACGTTGCGTGAGGGGGAGAACGGAAAGAAACCCAGGCACCATCACTCTGCCGCAGCGCAGAGCGATGCGCGAGTAGTGCACGGGTCAAACCCACCCGCGGCGAAGGGAATCGAGTTTGGGGGTACACTACGACACAGATCAGTGTGCGATTGCTGCATTTGGGTGAAGCATAGATAAGAGAGGGATGCGTTTACGCACTGGCCCTTATCTCCCGGACGCAGTGCAAAATATAGACAGCAGTCTCAATATTTGAAAAAGTAGGCGTAGGTACCTTGATTTAGCTTCCGTCTGGCCAGACGAAATGCTCAAAATTACGCGCATGGAACCGCCTTTGTGCTGGCAAGTTGAATTATGGACAGGCGAAAGACAGGGCGGAGCGCATACAAACACCAAGTCGAATCGCACAAACCAGATGATTCAATACGGTGTGATTTTCGAGAATCACGAGCTGACTTTGTGGGTCTCGAGCCTTCAGTGGAATGGGTGATGTCGTGAAGATGCCGCTTCCGCGCTGTGTCGGTGGAGGAGCGTGTGGATCTCGCTCGAGCGCCTGCAGAAGCCCTACGAGGAGCAGACAGCCACGATGCAGATCGTGCTCCATCTCACAATCGTCGACTATTGAGAGCACACCAAGAAGAACCTCGATACGACAGTCTGCGCACGAACACGGACGAGAACGCATCAGAAATGCAAAGGAGACTCGCGCGCGTGCCTTAATAGTTATGAATAGGGAGTGACAGGAACGAGCCGGATCGACAGCGCGCGCGCGCATGTGGCTACTCAAGTGGCTCGGGGTTGCTATTGGAAGCAGGCGCGGCTCACACGTCACACACAGAGTCTGGTATCTACAACTTACATGCGTCTTGCAAGTCTTCTGGCTGACTGCCTGGCGGTCAGGCTGGCTGCGCTCTACAAGATGTGGATGCCGCCGTTCTGCATGATATCGCGCTGGCGCCGCTGGTTCTTGCGGTAGCTCACGAACACGGCGATGCCCGCGACCATGACGCAGCCGACGACGATCGCGCCGGCGACGCCGGCCGCAGAGAACTTGTGCGACTCGGTCGAGCTGTCGCCCGACTTGTTCGTCGCCGTGCCCGAGCCTGCTGTCGACTCGGCGTTCTGCGCCGTCGCGGCGGCAGGCGCACTCGCGGCCTTGGCGGCATCGTTCGTGAACGTCGAGCCCGTGTTCGAGCCCGCGCGCACCGTGCCGGGAGAGTCCGAGCCGTTAGTGAGCGAGCCAAAGCCGATCGACTTGGCGGCGCCGCTCGACGAGCCAGCAGCAGCCTCGGTCGTCGCAGTCGAGGCGGCGGTGGCTGAGGATCCCGATGTCGTGGCAGCCGCGGCACTGGTGGTTGGGGTCGCCGCCGCATCGGTGGTCGCAGCGGCAGCAGCCTCGGCAGTCGGAGCAGTGGTAGCAGCAGCAGCAGCCGGTGGAGCTGTCGTAGCGGCAGCGGATCCCGGGTTCGTGCTCGCGCTGGTTCCAGTCATCGGTCCGCCGTCCGACTTCTCGCCCTTGAGCACGGTCTGCATCGTACCGATGAAGCTCGCGAACGCGTCGTACGCGTTCTGTCCCGCCGGGATCGGCGCGATGTCGTTGTTGCCTGCGTCTCCCGGCACGATGCACAGCCCGAGCTTGCCTTCCGTGCCGGCGGGACACTGCGAGTTCGGCGGGCCGTGGATGTACCACGACTCGCTCGCGGTGTTGCCCGCCGGCGCGTACTTGCACACGACGAGCTTGCCGGCCGTGCACGTCGCGAAGCCGCAGCCGACCTGGTTCGTCGCCGCCCACACGATCTGCGAATACGAGCTATAGACGTTCGTGCCGACCGCGTCGCCTGCCACTTTCGGCGCCGGGACGTTCGGCAGCGCCTTGAGCGCCGCCGCGACCGCCCACTCCTGGAACGCGGCGTCGACGATCGACGTGGCCGCCATGCCGTCCGTGTGCGTGTGCGCGTTGACGCCGGCGCCAGTGGCCGCGGCGCAGCCCTTGGCGTCCGCGATCGCCGCCGACGCGAGCTCGTCGCTCCATTTGATCTTGAGCATGTTGGCGGCCGCGAACGGCAGCGCCGTCATGCGGAAGTAGTTGTGGCGGTCGATCCATAGCGCCTTCTCCGCCGCCGTGAACTCCTGCGCGCTCGCGGTCGTCGAGACAGCGGCGCACGCCACCGCGGCTAGCATCAGCGCGCTCGTCGTCTTCATCCTCGCTCGCTCGCTTCTGTTGTGCGTGTGGCGTGTGTGTGCGGTGGACCTGCTCGTGGCGAAGCTCGTGCGTACCGAATCTGCCACTGACGCGCTCGCTTTGCTTGATGCTGAAGCGCCGACTCGTTCTCTCGCTCTGCGCTGGCTGGAGCGATTCTGCGACTGCCGCCCACCCACACGCCCATGCGCGCGTTCTCTACCGAGCGCCAGGCGGTCCTCTACAGGACCGTACACTTGCGGATGGCATGAGCGTGCGCTGGGCGTGCGCTTGGCTGTCCGCGGCCCCAGCTGGTCGCGCGGCACGCGATGCGATGCAAAAAGATTTGGCTCGGGCTGAGATCGCCGCGGAGCGCGAGCATAGTGGACCCGAGTGAGTCGTGCGTGGACAGGAGGAAGTCAGCGCGGCAGCCATCTGGTTTCACGCACCCGTTTCAGACCGCGTCACTGCTCAACGATCTCGGTTTCGGGGGCGTGCTGACTGGATGGATTCGGCTCACTTTGACGACCAGCCCTTCTCATCCAACATATCCCTGTATATATCGGGTGTCATCCATATGAATACAAACGATGCTTTTTCGAAAGAGGCAAGCGATGCGATACGCATTACAGCATGTGAATACGGAATGAAAAGCCAGCCCGCGTTTGCATTCGCGGTTGTCCAAAACCAGTCGCAGCGCAGCCACCTGGACGAGCGGAAGCGGCGTCGAGGCATCGCGGCAGGAAGGACCAGGAGACGTCCTTCGCCAGCACGGAAGCGGAGACCTTCCGCTGTCTGGTGCGAAAGTCGCCACGTTCACTTTCTCCTTTGCGCGAGCTCGCACACACACTTGGCCATTTGATGACTGGATGGGTACCTGCAGTTCGGCCGAGCCACGCTCGGTGTCGGAACCGAGCTGAGGGTCAACGAATGACGATTGATTAGCGCCGATGGGTGGATCATCAATGCTCCTGGGCCACGAAGGAAGATCTCCATCAGCCGGCAATCTCGACAGCAGTGTTCGCTTTTGAGAAGGGGAATCAAAAGACTGGGATGGCGATAAGCGCCGCAGATGGCAAGGGGCGTTTATGGGCAGCAGCCCCGCGCCTCGCTCGACTCGAAACGAGTTGCATGTCGCTGTATGGCTTTGTGTGTGTTGAAATACCAGCCTGTGCGAGCACCATCTGTGGCGAGTTCGCTTGGACGACTGCGAGCGCGATCGTTTGGCCATAATCACAAATCCTCTCGTCTCACCAGCTCGAGCGCTATCCTGTCCTGCCGAACGCTTTAGGTTTGTGATTGCGAAGAGAGAGAGAGAGAGAGAGAGAGAGTCGAGGCCGCCGGGCTTTGGACTGAGCGAGACTCGCGTGGAGCATGAATGTCCGAGTCGAGTTTTTGCTGATCTGATGGAAATCGATCTCACCTCAGATTCGTCTGAGACTGAGTTCATCGATTCAGATGCCTCCGATCTGCGACGTGTGAGCAGCGCCCGCTAAAGTACGAGTGTCCCTGAAGAGGTGCGCGAGCGATCTGCATGCAGCAAAGCCAAGAGCTCTGCACTCGCGTCACGCACGCCGTCGTGCAGCTCGTCGCCAGTGACGCAGCCACTCACTCACTCAGCACTCGACATCCTGTCCTCTCTGTGTCTATGTGAGCGCAGCGTCTGCTACTTGAGATGGCCGAGTCTCGATCCCGTCAGCGAGTGAATCCAGCCATGCCGAGCCACAACGAGCAGGAGCAGCGATCGCTGCGTCACCGTCCATCACCATCGACTGCAGCAAACGCCTCGTCGTCGCATGTGCATCGCTCTGACGACCGACAGCAGCGCAACCAGCAGCAGATGGTGGCGCTCGTGCTCTCGCAGATCTACGCGCGCGCTGAGCGGCTTCGCGTGCAGAGTGCGCCGCACGACGACGCGTCTCCGATCACACTCATCGAGCTCATCGAAGCATCGTACGCGGTCTTCGAGCGCTACGGCATTGGCACACCGGACGACGCAGAGTACCACCGGTGCTTGCTCTCACTCTCGGTCGATCCCGAGCGCGACTGGCAGAAGAAGATCCGAGCGTTCACGACGAAGCATCACCCGCGCATCACGCGACTCTGCCGCTTTGGCAAGGACGCTTCCGGTTCGTCAACCGCTGGCGCTGGTGCTGTGATGACAGCCATGAGCGCAGCTCATCGCTCAACTGAAGCAACAAGACAAGCAGCGTCGCAGAATATGTCGAGCTTCTATCAGCACCAGTCGCAGAGCTCAGCGCAACCCTCACCGAGACGACAGCAGCAGCAGCGAGGTTCTGAGAGAGGTCCTTCAAGCAGAGGTGCTGCTGCTTTGTATAGACCAAATGCTGCAGTGAAGCCCGTGGCGATGGCGTCTCGATCGCCTCCTGTGCGATCTCCGTACGCGACGGACGAGAGGTCGCTGAGATCTCCTCTGTCACATTCGCTGCCTCGTGCTGCTGCTCGTTTGAAGCCGCGTCGGGATCAGTTCAGCGACATGCTCGCATTCTCACCTGAGGAACAGCAGCGACACAGAGACAACAGCGAGGGCTCAGCTCCGCCACCGCTGAAAGAGAACGCGGTTCGCAACGCGGAAGCGCTATCGTCACCATCCTCCTCAGCATCTGAGCGAGCACGAAAAGACAGAAAGCGCACTGACAGCGCGTCAGCCAGCTTCTCGAAGCGATATGGACGCAGTCCTGCGTCGCGCTCATACAACGAAGCCACCGAGGATCTCACACTCGCAGAGCAGCTGCTGCACGACGAGGATGAAGACGGAGAGTCCTCCGCTGCTACTGCTCACACCAATCGCCAGCTCCACGCCACGATGCAAGCGAAACACCAGCATCCCAGCAGTTCCGACGCCAGTTTCAGAGTCCTCGCAACCGCGTTCGAGAACTGGAAAGCGATCCACGCGATGAACGAGATCACGAAGCAGCACAAGCTCCAGGAGCTGCGCATGCGCCAGGCGTCGATGCCTGCGATCTGCACGCACGCGCTCGTCCACTGGATCGCGACGACGCTGCCGGAAGTTCACACGTTCGAAACCGAATGCCAGGCGCTGCCGACGATCATTCTCCGACGCCTATCGAGCGCCGTCGTGTCCCACGAGAAGCTCGCGACGATCCGCTTCTTCGCCCAGAAACTGCAGCGCTGGCAGCTCGCCCAGATCGTCGCTGTGTGGCGTGCCGATACACAGCGGAAGCGGCTTTTCCAAGTCCAAGCGCAGATCCGACGACGCACGCAGGTGCTGGACACGGCGTTCGCGTGTCTGCAGCGATGGAGGCTCTTCAAGGAGATGCGGCAGTGTCTGCACGAGAAGCAGGCGTGGGTTGCTCAGCGCCACGACCGAGGCTTCATGCGAAAGTGCCTATCGCACTGGAGATCGTCGATGCGCTTGGCTGAGAGCAAACACGAGGCAGCGAGGCACCACCGCTCAAGACTCCTGAGAGGCGCTTTCGCAGACTGGAAACAGTCGGTCGCTATTAGTCAATCCGTGCTCCAGTTCTACGTCCAGACAGCGAAGCGAAGAGCGATCGCGATGTGGAGGCAGCATGCGATCAGGCAAAACGAGAGTCGCAGCAAAACCGCAAGTGCTGACAGACACCATCGCACTCGACTACTCGAAGCGTTCTGGCGTGAATGGCGAGCTCATACTCAGCGAATGCGTAGAGTGAACGCGAAGCTCGCGTATTGGCACCGCAAGAGCTCGAACGTCAGCAAGCGACGCGCTTTTGACGCCTGGAAGAGCGTGCTTTCGACGAACCAGGCGCTGCGACAGCTGGGAACCCAGTTTCGTCGCAGACTGCAGCGACGCCAGATCGCGAGCATGTTCATCGAGTGGGCGAGCTGGCGCGAGCGCAAGCGCACGAACACGCTCGCTGTGATCGACGCGGTCGAGAGGTTGCAGGAGAGACTCGTGGCGAGAGTGTTGGGGCGGTGGAAGGCGCACTTGTCGCTCTCCAAGGAGCGCGACGTTGTCTTTGCGACTCGGGTGCAACGGATCGAGAAGCGCACTCTGTGGAGGGGCTGGAAAAGAGCTACGCGAACGCGTCTAGCTGCGCGCTCGCTCCAACAGTTGTACAGCAGCTACTTACTGAGCCTCTTCATGTCGCTGTGGAGAGACTTCGCAGACAAGAAAGCCCGGAACCTCGACATCCTCGTCAGTCTTCAGCACCAGCGCGTGCTGAGAACCTTGAGCGTATGCTGGCGAGCATTTCAGAGCAACCTGCACGCCAAGAGAGCGCAGAAGAGCTCAGCAGCGACGCTCATCTCGCTGAAGTCGCTAGCAAAGGCGTCCAGCCATTTTCAGCGATGGCGAGAGTTTGTCGAGACACGAGTCGCGTTCAAGCGCAAGAGCCTCGAGGTCTCGCGAGGCATCGTGCGACGAGTGCGTCTGGGTCGGATGTGGATCAAGTGGCGGCTGCGCTTCCAGGATCGCTCGAGAACGCAGCTCGCCGACTGCCTCATCGAGACTCTGCTCAAGCGTCGATTGTTCGGCGCTTGGCAGCGGGTTTGGAGGCTCAAGCAGCAGAAGCGAGCCAGGTTCGCTCGCATTGCCGCGAAGCTAACGCAGCGGGGCTTGATGCGAGCGATTCGAAAGTGGAAGGCGATGGTGAGAGCCGCGAAGAAGCTGAAAGCCCGCCAGCAAGTCTGTCGATCACAGCGCTCGGCAGCGAGTCTGAGAAAGTGCTGGTCGATCTGGCGACTCGCGTTCGTCCGCAGCATCCGACAGCAGAGCCAGGTGACGGCGGTGATCTCGCGGTGGCAGAACCAGCGCGTCCAAAAGTGCTTTCTGCGGTGGAAAACCCGATGGCGACTGCGACGGGATCACAAGAGACTCATCGCGAGGATGCTGATCTCCAGCCAAGAGAAGTCCTGTGAGATGTACTTCCACGCCTGGAAGAAGCGCTGGAGTTTCAAGAGCAAGCAGCGCGCCGCTGCCGAGGATGCCAAGGCTGGACTTTCGTACAAGAAAGTGCATCGTGCCGTGATGCTGTGGCACGAGCGCGCTCGATCCAAAAAGAAGCGCGCTCACACGCTGCAGGATTGCGTCAGACTCTGGCGACAAACGCGCTTAGACAGTCATTTCCGACAGTGGAAGGCGTTCCATGGCGCGAAGAAGCGGCTGGTGACTCTGTCAAATGCAGCGAAAGCACACCATCACCGCCATCTACAAGCTGCCGTGCTGCAGAAATGGCGGCAGTGGAAGGCGAATCGAGGGTGTGAGCGCTCCAGATTCCAGCGACTGCGTCTCCAGCTGCAGCGATCGCAGCTCTCCAAGGTGGTGCACAAGCTTCGCAGCACGGCGCTCAAGTCCAAGCAGCTCAAGAGAATCCAGTCGACTGTTGCGCTCTTGAGCCACCACGGCGCACTGGCTGCATCCTTCGCTTCGTGGAAGCGCCATGTGACTGCTCAGAAGAAGCGAAGAGCTCAGCACCGAGCAAACCTGACCAAACTCAAGACCTTCCGACTGCAAAAGTGCATCCAGCGATGGGAGCAGCGCGTGCGAGTGCGCAAACTGTTCGCCAAGAGCTTCCGAAAAGCTGCCGGGTTCTCAAGCTCCCTGCTCCTGCAGCAAACGCTGGCTGCTTGGAAACTCTTCATCGAGCGACGCCATTTCTACCGCAAGCTTGCGCAGAAAGCGCTCGTGTTCCAGGTGTTCTCCGTGCTCCCGAGACATTTCCAGCACTGGCAGCGCTTCGTGAAGTCCAAGAGGCGTAAGAAGTCGCTCATGATGCGCGCGAGTGGGATGCTGAGCCACCAGCGCGAGTCGAGAGCCTTCGGAGCCTGGAAAGCGTTCGCGACGGAGCTGAAACACGCGAGAGTCGCGCTGGCAAAGTGGAGAAATCACCTGCAGCTCCGCTTTTTTGCGAGATTGGTGCGATTCCGAGCGATTCGCAGGCAACGACGACGGAGCTCCGATCGCGCGAGCACTTTTCACGCCTCAAGAGCGACGTCAAAGGCACTGAGAGGCTGGAGAAAAGCTGCGCGGTGCTCCAAGCTGCTGAGGCATTTCTGTCAAGTGTGGAGAGCGCAGGACTCCCGCAAGTGCTTCGACGCCTGGACGCAAGCGGTGCACACCAAGCAAGTGTCGAGAAAGCTGCTCGGTCGGATCCGAAATGCGCTGGTTCTGCGCGTGTTCAACTCGTGGAAAGCGCGGATCCGCCACGAACTGCATCAGGGTCAGCGCATCCGCTTGCGTCTCGTGCTGCTATGGGAGAACGATCTGGTGGTGCGAACCTGGATGGCGTGGAGCGCGTTCACGCGACAGAGCCTCAAGTTGAAAGCCACGCAGCGACACCAATCGCGCAAGAACGTCAGGAGTGCGTTCGTTGCGTGGCGGAGCTTCACACTGTATCGACGAGCACTCAGTGAGATAGCCAAGCAACTCTCGATTGAGTCAGCGAATCGACTTGTGGGAGCGTTCTGGAGTCACTGGCGATGGCATCGGCAGCTCCGATCGAATGTGGAACTCTTTCGCGGCGCAATACTGACAAGAAGACAGCAGAGCAATATCCAAGGTGTCGTGAGCCGTTGGCGAGCGTTTGCGAAGCGCTCAAAGCAACTCAAGCAGCGGATCTCGGGCAAGCAGCGCAATTTGATGACGACGATCTTCCATGATGGCTGGCGCCAGTTTGTCGAGAGCAGAAGAGAAGAGAGGCTTCAGGTGCGTCAGCTGTCGCAGCTCCACTCGGCATTCCTGAACGAGTGGCTCGCGCACGAGGTCGCCTCGCGCATGAAGAAGATCACGGTCTGCGAAGACGTGAAGCGCGCGAGCTTTCTTAAGCGGCTGACTGCGACGGCATGGCAAGCCTGGGTCTGCTTTCACAAGAGCAAGCGGCGACAGCAGATCGAGATCTTCCGCTTCCGTCGACGCATCCAAGATCGCTCTCTGAGTCCTCACGATGACCAAACGTACAACAAGTTGCTCCAGCTCATGCTCGTGCGATGGAACAGGCTTCCAATGGCTCGAACCTTCGAGTCATGGGCTCTGGCAGCACAACGCCAGAAGCGAGAACGGGAGCAAACGCTGCTGGCGCTTGAAAGATGGCAGCATACCCAGATATCGGCGTTCTTCTCGCTCTGGTGGACTGCTGCAGCCCACAACAAGACGCAAAAGACTGTCGCGGGACTGTACAAAGCGCACAGAACTCGTCGGAGCTGGCGCAAGTGGCGCATGTTCATGAAGCAGGCGCTCCAGAGCAAAGTGGCGAGGCTCAGAGCGAGCACGTGGAGCAACCAGCGCATCTACAGTTTCTACTTCACCACATGGAAGCGCTTGGCTGCCCAGACGCGTCTGCAACGAGGGCTCGTGCTTCAGCTGTACACGCTCAGCTGTCTGAAGCTCGTGCGCGCACTCTTCAGCGTCTGGAAGCGATTTGCCGTGCTCAGGAGAACGAAGCGCGTCCAGCAAACCGTGGCTCAAGCTGCTCACGAGGCGCGGCTCACACAGTCCGCCTGGAAGACATGGTGCGCGTTCACGCACCTCATGAAGCACCATCGGCAGCAGCTCCAGGCGAACACGGAGCGGCTCCAAGTGCTGCTGCTCTGCTCGTCCTTCCGCGGCTGGCAGGTATGGGCGAGGCAGAAGAGGAAGATGACGACGATCGCTCGCGCGCTGTCCAGCAAGTGCGACTCGAAGACCGCAACGCTGGTGCTGCACGCGTGGCATGCTCACGCGCACAAGAGGCTCACGCTGCAGCACACTGCGAGCAATTTCAGCAATTTTAAGGCGTTGCAGAGAGGTGTGAACGCGCTGAAAAGCTTCGTGGCTGACAGACAGCGCCATGGCTCAGCGATCCAGAGAGCCGCGTTGTTCGTTGTGATGATGCGCAGCCAGCAAGTCGCGGGCACCTTCTTGCGCTGGCAGCGATTCACAGCCGCGTCGCGCAAGAAGCGCATCGCATCGCGCCACTTTGAGCTTGCGAGGCTGCTGCCGACGGTCTGGAGAGCGTGGAAATGCGTCGTTCAAGCCAGGAAACGCAGTGCTGACGGCATCGCCAAGGCTGCGCTGGCGTGGAAGAACGCGTTCCTCCGCAAAGCTTGGAACGCGATCGTATCGCACCACGCGCTGAGCAGGCGAGCTTATGAGAGTCTGGCGCAAGCAGAAGCTCACCACATCTCAAGTTCACTGCAGATCGCTATCAGAGCCTGGAGACAGAAGACAAGCCGCTCCAAGCACGTGCAGCTCGTCGGGCGGCAGCTCCTTGTTCGCTGGCGGCTGCGGACAGCGTATCGTTGCTTTGCGAGCTGGGCGAGCGCGACCAAGTCCAGCAAAGAGCTGCAGCGATGCCAGCTGGTCGTCACGGAGACATCGAACGAGCTGTTGAAGCTGCAGGCGTGGGGCTCGTGGCGCAGACTGTTTGTGGTTCAGCGAACGGGCAAGCACAAGTGTCTCCAGCGGTGCTGGGCAGCGTGGCGAGCGTTCTGCGAGGACAAGCGCATGTTGCTGCGCTTCCAGCAGGCGATCGAGGCGACGTACCTTGTGAGTACGCAGAAGCGCCTCTTCCAGCAGTGGACGCACTTTGTCGTCGAGAACAAGATGCGCAAAGCCATGGCGATGCTCTCGGTCGGCTTTGCGAGCACCCAGGCGACCAAGCGCTCGCTCGACAACTGGCGCAAGTTTGTGACGAGCAATCGCGTGAACAAGCACAGGATCAAGGCTGTGCTGCTTCGCATGCAGTTCCACAGCCAGTTTGCAGCGCTCCATGCATTACGAGCGTTCGCAGCGGCGCAGAAACGCAAGCGGAGACTCGCCGACTTCGCCAGCAAGCATCGCGCTGCCAAGCTGACGCTCCTGAGCTTCAGCGCCTGGAAGAAACGCGTCGTGACGACCAAGCACCACCGAGAGAAGCTCGCGCTGTACGTGAACCTGCTGCAGCACTCGGTACAGCGCAAGACGTTCTCCTCGTGGCAGGCGTTCGCCGACAACCGCAACCAGCTCAAGCTCAAGATCGCAAAGGCGCTCGCTCTGCACACGCAGCTCTCAACTCGAGTCGTCTGGACTGCGCTGATGACGTACACGCACAAGAGCAGACACGCTCGCCTTGCAGCACAGTTCCACGACTCCCACATCGCCAGGCACTCGCTGAGCCAGTGGCGCAAGTTCGTGCTTCTCTGCAAGATCGAGGCGATGCTCGGCGCGAGCAACAAGCGCAGCGTCGAGTCGAGCTTCGTCGCGTGGCGCAAGCATGTCGTGCTGAGTCGCAATGTGCGCTGTTTCCAGCACCGAGTCCGCGTGAAGCAGAATCTCGAGCAAGTGCGAGCGTGTTTCAGCGCCTGGAGCCACTGGAGCGGCATCCAGAGACGGTTTAGGCAGATCCTGTGCAGCGCTGCGAACGGGAACCACGTGCGGTTCCGCTTTTTGCTGTGGAAGCAGTTCACGAGCCACCGCCGGCGCCTGAAGCGGATGCTCATCGTCCCGCTCGCTCTCATCCAAGGCGTTGGCAGTGAGGCACCATCGGCATTCTTGGAGGATGCCAACCAAGGTGAACATTTGGAGCAGCAGCAGCAGGACGACGGCGAGTCAGCGAACGAAGACAGCACATCTCGCTCGGTTGTTCGCGGAAATGAAGAAGACAAAGCGGATGAGCTGCGACTTGGCTCGATCGCGATTGCACTGGCGAGGAAAGCGCGCTTCTTCCAGCGCTTCGAGGTCGAGTGGGATCTCGAGACGTCGTGGCAGCGGTGGCGCCACATCTTCCACGCGCGACTGTTCTACCGCATGCGCAAGCTGCACGCGCACTTTGTGAGCTGGCGGCACTGGAGTGCCAAGCGCAAGCGCATCCGCTGGGTCGTCCTGCGATTCGAGAGCAGCCGATGCGTGAGCTCCGTCTCCAGCGTGTTTCGAGGCTGGAAGGACGCGGTGCAGAGCGCGCGCAAGCTCCAGCAGCAGCGCATCCGCGACCGCGAGCTCTGGACGATCGTGAACACGGAGATGATCCGCAAAGAGCGCAAGAGCCTCAAGGCGCACTGGCGAGCCTGGAAGCTCGCTGTCGACGAGAAGCGCCACCTGCAGACGAGTCTCGAGATGTACCACCGCGCGCGGCTTGTGACAAAGTTCTGGCTCGTGTGGACGCACGACTTCATGCGCTGTGTGCGAGATGCTCGCAAGAGAGCAGAGCTTCAGCAGCAGCAGATGGCAAGGTTCTACCAGCGACGTGCTCTCCTGAGGCTGAAGAGCCATCAGCAGTGGCGCAAGCGCGCTCGTCTTGTGCTCGAGTATTTCCAGAACCGCCAGTACGACACGACTTTGCCGCAGATCCTGAGCCACTGGCGAGGCATCGTGAAGAAAGCCAAGCGCGTGAAGAGACTTGGTGCGACGCTGAAGTGGCGGTGGCTCATGCGAGCTTTTCGGACGTGGAGCGACTGGAAGTGCGCTCGGCGACAGCGCAAGATCCGCGTTCTCGCGCTCATGGCGAGGAACCGAAGCGCCAAACTGGACTGCACGTGGCTGCGGTGGCGACAGTTTGTTTCGATGCGACTCGCCGATATGGACGCTCAGTCCAGGAGCGCGAGACACTTTCTGTCATTCTGTCTCCGCAAACGCTGGTGGCATCGCGTGCAGGATCGGAAAGCGCTGCGAGTGCGCACAGCTGACGCTTCCGAGGCGCTTTGGAGCCTCAAGCTGCGCAGATCGATCGCTCAGTGGCGGAGCCACAGCTCGGCGACCAAACTCCGCCGCTTGTATCGCACATTCTGTCTGCGGAAGCACCTGACGCAATGGAAATGGAGCGTGAAAAGCGCGATCGCGAGTCGCTTTGACCGCTTTCTGCTGCGCGCGCGCGTCAAGAAAATGCTCGTCGGTTGGCGACGCGCCGCAACCAAGTATCGATACTGGCGACAGCTGTGTGCGGATGTGACGAGAGAGCACGACGCGAGACGAGCGCGAGTCGTCTGGACACGCTGGCTGCAGCTGGTGGAGCGAAAGCGCCGCAAGCTCGAGGCGACGCAGCAGTTCGAGCTTCGACTGCGGATCAGAGTGCTGAATGCCTGGCACCAGTTCACAGGGTGCGCGAAGACATGCCGTGAGGAGCAGCTGGACGCCGCAGAGCGCCATTTCGACTGTGCATTGAGACGCAGAATGTGGCAATCGTGGCGTCTCGCGATGCACGCGCAGCAGAAGAAGCGCTTCTCGCTGCTCGCGTGCATGGTGAAGCTCACTTCGCTCAGCCACAGACGCAAGGTGGAGGTGATCTGGCAGTTGTGGCGGCAATGGGCTGAGCGGGAACGCAAAGCTCGAGCGCTGCAGCACGATTTCGAGCGCAACCTGCAAAAGAGAGCGCTCTCCATGTGGCGAGCGTGGCTAGCGCGCAAGCAGCGGAGTCGAGAGCGACGAGCGCAGGCTGGAAGCTACCGCTCGAGTCGACTCGTGAGCGTCGCGTTCTTCTACTGGCAGAACCACGCGCTCGCGTGGAAAGACGTTGCGGATATCAACAGACAGCAGCAGAGTCGGCTCCAGCGTGAAGAGCGCTGCACACGGACGCCACAGTTGCGAGTGCAGACGAGCGAGGATGGTTGTGCGGTGGACGCACCTGCGAGAGCCTTGAGCGTCGAGGTAGCTGCAAGTGAAGACAACGATGACAGTCGCGATGCGAGACGATCGCGGCCGCTGAGTCCCGTCATGAAGCGCATGCGGCAGAAGAACCAGATCATTGCTGGCTCGATGGCTGGACAGGCTTTGCTGGACGGCGCGTCGTTTACGGTGAGTGTCTGGCTTTGTTTTCCTGCTGATCCTTGCTGCCTGGCGGTTGCTGACCTGACTGACAATGTTGCTGTTGTTCCTGCGCAGCCGTCGTTCTCGGAAGCCGCGGAGCTGTCGATGGACGTGAAGAAGCGGCTGATGGTGCTCGGCAAATGGAATCCGCGGCAACGATCTCTGCAGCCTCCTCTACACTAGAACGCACCGTGGCAGCAGCCACGAGAGTGAGGATGAGCAGCTATCACAGACAGCACATGCACAAATGCGTTTGCGATACACCCAAGTGAGAGAGATCTTCGATATATGATACATAGAATGAAAATACGCACACGCACGTTTTGGAGACGGTCTCTCGCATTCCCCACTCACTCTTCGTCGCCTGCAACGTGCTCTGCTTGCTACACGCGCACGTCTGGCGACACTCGGCCGTACTCCAGGTCATCCTCTTCCTCGTCCTGCTGGTACAGCTGCTCATACTTCTGCATGGCTTCTTTCTTCGCCAGGCACGAGCTGAACGGACGCTGGAGGCACTCGGTGAGACGACCGAGCCCGCTGTACACGTACGTCGAGATCGCGCTCAGGTGCTCGCTCTCGACCTGCCAGCTGTTGATCTCGTCCTTGAGCGCTTGCGCTGGATCTGCCGACGCCGACTGCGTCTCGCCCGCTGCGGCGGCGGCAGGCTGGCGCATTGACGCGGACAGCTCTTTCTTGCTGCTCAGGGACGGCAAGTCGAGCGTGGATGGCTGCATCAGCTGCGAGCCAAATAGCTTGGAGGCGCGGCCACTGAACACTACGCGCGCCGCGCTCTTCTTCTCGTCGCTGTGAGCCAGGCTCGGGTTCGGGATCTTCTCCAGCTGTCGGTAGATCGGTCGCAGCACAGCATCCACAGGACTCGATAGGTCGCACACTGGCAAGTACACCACGTTCTGATGCTGCTCCTCGTCGGACAGCACGACATTCTCCTGCTTCACGCGCATGGAGCTGTCGATGTCCGTCGCCAGCACTTGTAGCCACATCCGGCGCTCCTCTCGGACGTACAGCGAGCCGAGGACGCTCACGATCGCGCCATCTCTCACAGAGAACAGCTCTTTCGAAGAAGCTGAAGGCTCGGCGTGCGCTGCGACCACCATGCTGGACTCGGGGCTTGACGAGTTGCCGCTGCTGCCGAGCGTCACTTGGAAGTGCTGCGCTGGCGCCATCTTGCCAGGAGCCGGGATCTCCTGCAGCATGCACCGATTCGTCTTCGCGTTCGACTGGATCGCGTACCCAAAGTTCTTTGCGTCTTGCGGGTTCTCGTCGTTCGAGAGCGGCACACGGATCCACATGCGTCCCTGCGCGTTCAAGACTCGCGTCGACGACGCGAACACTGCACCAGGATCGACTTGCCCGACGATCTCGGCAGCCAGCTCGGGACTCTTCCGCAGCGGCAGCGGTCGTCGGCTGTAAACGTTGCGATAATAGCGCTCGTCGAGGTCGCTGCTCGGCTCGTCCTTGATGCAGTCCGAGCCCCACGGAACGGTTACGCGCTCGCCAGTGTTCACGTTGCGCTCGATGATCCACGCCTCGGCCAGCGCCGGTTTCTTCTCGCTGTTGTTGTTATCGCCTTCCTGGTTGTCACCGTCACCAGCACTCTCCAAAGCTACAGAAGCTGGAG
This sequence comes from Globisporangium nagaii, assembly GCA_023335995.1. Lineage (NCBI taxonomy): Eukaryota > Oomycota > Peronosporomycetes > Pythiales > Pythiaceae > Globisporangium > Globisporangium nagaii. The sequence goes on from JAADWH010000479.1 coordinate 16,400, forward strand.
ATGCTGGTTTCACTGGCGTCGCGAAGTTTCGGATCTTGATCCACACCTGGTCCTTCACGAGCTTCCTCTCCACGGCTTCGACGATCCGGTACGACTCGACATTCCCCAGTCGCGGCGCTTGCAGACTCGGAATCGCTCGCACTGGCAGCTCGCCCATCCACTTCCCGGCTTTCGTTGCGACGTTCTGCATGAGCACCGGGTGGCGCCAGTCGCTGCTCTGTGGCCGCGGGTCCTCCACCACAATGAGCGTCTCGTGGAACGAGGCGTTGACCCAGCCCGTCATGCCAAACGTCGACGTGACCTTGAGCGCCATCTGCGTGAAATCCTGATTGAACTGGCACTCGGTCGCGTGGAAGATACTCACGGGAGGCAGGAAGCGCTGCTGGCTTGTGTGCAGCGGCGGCTGGTTCTTTGCGGCGGCAGTCGCTACTTTCGGTGCGTCGTCCGACGAGAAGCTCTTCCGCGACTCGCGGAGACTGAACACTGGGATGCGCGACACCAGCAGCCGCTCGCGCGCGCATAGGAACGCTGGGAAGTCTGCGCAATATGCACAACGAGCACACACACAGCAGTTAGCGATGGCTCAATCGATTCTGTCCGCGATTGTATCACGCTCAGCAGCACACGCACTCGGCAGTCGGCGCAGGTACTTGAACTGCGCTGGCCGCGCATTCGCGACGCTCGTCTGCTGGTGCGGCGGCAGCACGCCGTCGTCGGTACTCGCAGACGCCGTCGCGCCGGCAAAGTCAAACTCCACGCGGATGTAGCCGTTCAGCTTGGCGTTCGAGAACACGCCGCGGCGGATCTTCAGCCAGCACTGGTTCTCGTAGAAGCTCATGCCCGAGCACGCAAAGTACGCCCCCACATGCACTTCGCCGCATCTGGATCACACGCAGTAGCAGGTGATGGTAAACACAGCCCAGCTCGTCAGTAACAAGCCAGCCAAAGCGCCTCGTCCTCGTCATAAACACATCACGACGCAGGACAGCAAGACCAACAGAACGCGCCATAGCGCAACATATACAGGCAAAGAGACGCACCGGTCGATGGGATTCTCGCGCGGCGACGCGTACAGAAAGAGCTTCTCGCGCGCCAGCAGCGCCGTCGACGCCGCGGACGCGCCAGAGCGGCCGACGAACTGGAAGAACTCCTCCATTCTCGCTTCGTCGTTCTCTTGTGTCAAAACCGATAAAACTCTGTTTGAGTACTTCGAGATCGAATACCCTTTTAAGTGGATAGGGACGGATGAGTGCAAAAAGCCTCTTAGAATGGATATTCCATCGACTGGAGGAGCACAAAACGGCGTTCGATTGATTCGCGTTCGGGCATCAGATCGCCATTCGACGGAGCACCACCAGCAGCAGGAGAGCAGCTACACATACTGACTATAGAAGCGATGGCTGTGAAGAAAGTGAACGTCGCCGCGAGCGACCTCTATCCGCTCGTCCACGCGCTGCTCGTGAGCTCCGGCATGAAGGCGGCGGCTGCGGCGCTGCAGAAGGAAGCCAAGCTGGTGCGTGTCTGTCTGTCTTGAGCGATGTGGCGGAGCTGGCCGGCAGCCTGCGGGTGTACGTCGTAGGTGCTGGTGCTCATGAGTCGTATGCTGACTGACTGTTGTTGTCGTATGTGTGTGTGTGTGTGCGTGTGCGTGTGCGTGTGTGAGAGCAGAATGTGAAGAGCTTCAAGCCGGAGGACGACCTGCTGGCGATCTACAAGCTGTACCTGGCAGGCAAGCCCGCCAAGAAGGAGGAGATCCCTGCGTCGGCTGTCGTGGACGCATCCAAGACGAAGGCGAAGAGTAGCTCGTCTTCGTCGTCGTCTTCGTCATCTTCGTCGTCTTCGTCTGAAGAGGAGAAGAAGGCTGCGCCAGCGAAGAAGGCTGCTGCTGCGGCTGCCACGCCAGCGAAGAAGAAGGACGCGTCGTCCTCGAGCAGCTCGGACTCGAGCTCTTCAGAGTCGGAGGACGAGAAGAAGGACGCCAAGAAGCCTGCTGCTGCTGTGAAGCAGGCGAATGGCAAGCCTGCCGCCGCGGCGAAGACGAAGAAGGACGCATCGTCCTCGTCCTCGTCGTCGGACTCTTCGTCGGAGGATGAGGCGAAGAAGCCTGCTGCTCCTGTCGCTGCGAAGAAGGTCGAGGCTGCCAAGCCTGCTGCGAAGAAGGCTGCGGCTTCTTCTTCTTCGTCGTCGTCGAGCTCCGGCTCGGACTCGGACGACGAGAGCGAAGAGGATGACAAGAAGAAGAAGGCGAAGGCGGTGGCTGCTCCAGTCGCGAACGGCAAGCCTGCTGCTGTCGCTGCGAAGAAGAAGAAGGCCGAGTCCTCCTCGTCGTCGTCATCTTCGTCTGACTCTTCGTCTGACGAGAAGGACGACAAGAAGAAGGCGAAGGCTGCTGCTCCTGCTGCTGCCGCTCTGTCGAAGAAGCGCAAGGCTGAGGAAGTCCCAGCTGCCGCAAAGACCAAGGCTGCGAAGAAGGCGAAGAACGACTCGGACTCGGACTCTTCGTCGTCCTCGGACTCGGACTCGTCCTCTTCTTCCTCCTCTTCTGACTCGTCATCGTCTTCCGACTCGGACTCCTCGGACGACGAGGACGCGCTGGCGAAGGAGGAAGAGCGCCGCAACGCCGCTGCCAAGGCTGCGCTCGAGTGGCAGCCGAAGAAGATGGACAAGCCGGTGCGTGCAATGACAGTCTCCACTCGCGTGAGGTGTAGGCGTGCATGTGAGGAAGCATATCTGATGTGATCTTTTTTTGTGTGTTATGCTTTCTGTAACAGGCGAAGGCGGCGGGCAAGTCCGGCGGCGGCGTCCCATTCCAACGCGTGGACGGCGAGTTCTGGTCGCAGCAGATCGTCGACGACAGCCTTCGTGACAACAGCTGTGCGTGTTGCGTCGCCATTCGCTTGCTGTGTGTTGATCCTGCGGCGAAGTCACTCACTCACACATCCGTTTATCTATCTGTCCTGCTATCTCAATCGTGCAGACGAAGGCACGTTCGGCAGCGCCGGCGTGGGCAGCAAGGCGAACAACATCCTCATCAAGGTGCGCGGCAAGGACTTCACCAAGGCGAAGAACAAGGGCAAGCGCTCCACGTACATGTGCGGCGAGATCTCCATGGCTTCGAACTCGTACAAGTTCGACTGAGCGCTTCCGCATCAAGCTATAGAATATATTTGTGTGATCTTTTTCTTTCCATCTCGTCGCCCCCTTCATCATGCAGCTGAGCGCTTCAGGTTGTGTGGCTCAGCTTTGCGAGCACAGCTTCGAGCTTGTGAACGCCGAGCGTGCTCGGCTGCCAGCTGTCGAACGAAGCTATCTCGGGCGAGTCACCAGAGCTTCTCCCGGAGTTGCTCTGGCTAGACTTGGACAGATCCAGTCGGAGCACCGAGGCGTCTGGTAGATCAGCGGATTGGCGATCCAGAAAGCGGCTCGACGCATGCACCCCGCTGCCTCCGGCGCTGCTGGCGCTGAACATGGCGGACGACACCTGCTTGCTCCGCAACTTGTACGCGAGCATCTTGGCCTGCAGCAGCGCACGCTCCTGCGTCAGCAGCGGATCCACCGGCTGCGTCCCCTCCACAGTCGAGAGCTCGATGGCTCGGCTAATGTCCTGCATCGAGAGCTCGAACTCGTCTCGCAGTCGCAGCGCCTGCGCTCTTCTGTACAGCGCCTTCACACACCCAGCATCGATCGCCAGCGCCTGGTCCGCGTGGTGGATCACATCGTCGAGATGGTTCGTCTTGAGGCGGCAGGCGGCAAAGTTCAGCAGCACCTTGAGCTTCAGCTCGTCGTGCTGCGCGTTCTCTTCGTCCGTCTCAGGGAACACGTACTCAAAGTACACGAGCGCCTTGTGGTAGTGGTACGCCGCGCGCTGGTACTGCCCATGCTGGAAGAACAGGTTGCCGAGTCGCCGGAACTCGTCGCAGGCTGCGAGCTTCTCCTGGGTCGTCATGTCCATGAGCTTTTGCTCCTGTCAGGATCCCAGGGCAAACAACCAGTGCAGATACATAGCACACATCACAGTCAGCGACCAGGCAAGCGCCATCTAGCAGCGTATCTGTCGACACAACAACAGCAGCAGCGAGCCAGCACAAGTACCGCCGAGTGGTCGTGGTTGCAGCCCATCTGCGCCTTCGCAGCGCGCTCACTGCGCTCTCGCGCCTCTCGCTCCCGTCGCGCGAGCTCCTCCGGATCCTCCCACACGTCCCAGCGCTCGTACGACCGCGTCCAGTCGTAGCTCTTGCTGGCGGACGCCTCGGACTGCTGCGCCACTGCCTCGTTCTGCGCGATCTTGAGCTTGGCGCGCGCCACCTGCTGCGTCGTGCTCTGCAGCTGAGCCTCAGCCTCGAGCGCTTTCTTCTCCTTCTCCTGCGCCATCTGCTCCAGCATGAGCGCCAGGCTCGGCGACAGTCCGCACGACATTGTGGCAGTGGCTATAGGCGCAGGCTGATACAGATGGGCTGCACTGCTTGTGAGCTGTGCACACGACGGAGATGGTGGCGGATGAGAGGATCGACACCTTTTCGAGCGCTTTGGATCTCAAAAATGAGGAATGCAATTCTGGACAGACGTCGGTAAACTCGAAATAGTACAGTGCTATACAGATTACTTTGATGATTTTTTCGACATATCTGACGAGATGAAATGGAGCCATGTCAACACAGTTACTACGATCGACATCACCACCGTGCTTCACTCGACGAGCACGATGCACACAGGACGACGAGCGGAGTGATTCGAGGCATGCAGATACAGCAGAGCGAGAACAAGGCAAGAGCAGCAGCAGATGAAAGAGAGAGAATGAGAGAGAGAAATACGACGAGAAACAGGGGAGTGCGTGGCACACGA
>JAADWH010000480.1:0-21241 GCA_023335995.1 Globisporangium nagaii
TGAGAGAGGTAGGTTGTGTTTGTTGTGTTGGGGTTGTTTCTCATTTGCTTTCCTGCACGATCAGGACGATTCACGAGGAGTCTGGGAACGACTGCATCGTCGATTTTGGCGGCGACATCCCAGGGACGATGGACTACGGCAAGGAGGTGTGGATGCTCGAGGTGTTGCTGATCGCGCTGCGCTGGGAGTCGAAAGTCAACGGCCCGCTGTTCACGATCACATCTGGTGAGTCACGCTGAGCACCGAAAATTAGATATGTTGGTGGGGTAAAAGTCGAAAGTGTGAGCTGAGAAGGAATGTGAGAGCAATGAACGTAAATTATACACGTGCAGTGAGTGTGGTCGCGCCAGCATACTCGATCCGTCTTCCGTTCGGGCGGGAGGTTGACTCGGAGGACAGCAGGCTCTGGCTCAAGCGAGCACGAGTCGAGAGCGTTCGCCCCGAGCTTTTATCGCCTCGCGATGATTTCGTGACAGCGTTCACACAGAGCGTGAAAGATCGATCCACTCGCAAAGACGAAGACAAGCAGGCAGAAGACAACTCGACAACGCAAAGGAGACGATCAAGACGCTCGAGCTCGTGCGAGCCGCCGTGCCCATGAGTCTCCTCGTGGAGTGCCACCCGATCGGCCGCGTAGAGGAATACATCCGCTTCCTGGCACTCAAGCTGCTCGTGTACGACGTGGACGCGCTGCCACCCAAGCTCTCGCCGTCAAATCCGGTGGACAGCGTCCGACATACACCTGTTTACCAGGTGCAGAAGCTGCGCGGATGCGGAGCGTCTTGGTGAACAATCTGGGACGAGAACTGGCGCTGAAAATCGATCGTGTTTGAGTGGTGTGTGAGCAGGATATATGTCTAGCAGCAGATTCGTTCGCTATTCGCATCGAAATGCTAGCTGGCTCGAGTATGCGATCCTCGTTGTGTTTGTCATTCGCCAGGTGCTCAGTGGGACTCGGTGCCAACGTATCAGAGCTGGGATACTTATTCGCTTGCACTCAGATTGCGCAGGATCGAGGTGACATCCTGGCTCTCGAGGCAAATCGCCTCCATCTCAGCCGGAGTGAGCAACGTTCGCTGCGTCTTCGCTTCGCTCTCAGCGATCGCCTGCAGCTGGGCAGCTTGGTCGGCGCTAAGTGTCGTGTCCAAGTAGTGCTCGATCATCTCCTGGATGCACTTAGCAGACATGATGCTCAAGTCCAGATTGGCGTGCACTCGGCCAGGACGCAGCAGACCCGGAGCCACACGCCTGGGATCGATCGCGGTCATGACAACCACGCGTCCGGGAGTATCGACCATGCCGTCGAGCGCGCTCAAGAAGCCGTGAACCGTGAGCACATCCGATTCGTCTTCGTCCAGTGACTTGGGAAAGTCGGTGAACAAGTCGCGGCTGCGGGCTTGGGACTTCCCATCTGTAGGCGCAAAGCCGATCTCGTCGACGCCTTCAAGCACGAGCACGACGTCGGTATAGTCGAGCTCGACAGTCAAGCCGAGACTTGGCACCGAGTAGCTGAAGTCCTGCAGCAGATCCGTCACTTCCTTGTTCGTCTTCAGCTGGCTCGCGTGGACGTTCACGATATGGCGGTTCGCGTGATACGCGACGGCTTTAGCGATGCTCGTCTTGCCCGATCCAGAGGGTCCATGCAGGAAAATGCCCATCCGGTGCGCGAACCTCCGGGGTGCGAACTTGCCCGCGCGGCGCTGGAAGTCGTCGAGCGTCTGAATCAGCTGCGCTTTGCCCTCGAAGAACAAGCTGCTGAGCGTCGTCGAGTCTGCGAGGCGATACCGCTTGCAGATCTGCATCGACTGCGGCTGGCGAGTCGCGATAGGTCTGCGAGCTCGCCCTCTTCGACCGCGTCCGAGGCTTCGAGCGCGAGGCTTCACCGAGCCAGTCTCGAGTCGCTCGTAATGGTAGCGCTCCGTCGCCTCCTTGACCCGTTTGGCTTCCAGCTGCTGGTGGAGCTCAAACGCGTGCGTGATGAACCGATCGATCTTCTCCGATCCGTGTGGATGGCTCGATCGGAACTGGTAGTGCACTACCTGCCCAGCAGCCACGTACTGGAAGTCGATGTTCGGAGTCAAGCGCAGCCACTGGCTGCCTGGTCGCGCGAGCTTCGGGACGAGGCTCGCAGAAGCGTAGCTTTCGTCTTCCTGGTTTGAGACATCGCACTCCGGGTCGTCTACGAGCTCGTAGAACATCCTGGAGGCTTGGAACGCAAAGTTCTTCTCGATGAACGCCGACACAGCTTCTTGCAGCAGCAGGTTGTGCTCGTTGGACTGCTGCTCGCCGTAGTCGCCCACGTCGGCGAGCGTCGCCGAGATCGTGCGGATCACCTCGCGCTCTGGAGTCTTCGGCACACACAGCGAGCTCAAGAACGGGAACCAGGAGAGCCAGAACTCGTCCGACTCGACCACTTTCGTCACATGCTTGGAGATCTGCACCACAAGCCAACTCAGGAGCAGGTTCAGGACGTCTGGTCCAGCGACGGCAGCGTGTGGGTTCAGTCCGGGGTGGCAGTAACCTCCTCGGCCACTTTTGCGCGCGGTGGATTTGGTTCGCGCCATGAAGTCTTGGAGAAGCTTGGAGAGGCTTGAGGCTTGGGGAGACTTGCGCTCTTGTTGGCGAATTCGCAAATGAGCTCTTCGATGTCCTCCTCCTCGCGAATTGGAGTTTCGTCCGCTTCGGCAAGCGACCTTCATTCAGGGCACGAAGTACGTCGATCCTGGAAATGCTGGCCAGCCACAGCTTTTGTACCTGCTTCCGATGACAGCACAAGCACACGTGTCCCAGCAAACCAAATCAGTCCTTGTCGATCAGAAGCATGAGTGAAGGTAAGTTGTATCACCAGCGGCGTGGGTTGAATCGCGGTCGTGTATTGCGTACCCAGGCTCTATTTCTCCACCACACGCTGGCAGCTACCTCTCGTCACTTGTGATCTTGCGTAAAACCGCGTCGATGTCGTCAAACTCGGCGCAGAGCTCCTCGATGAGCGCGGGCGAGAGGCGCTTGCTGCTGCCGTCGCTACCTCGTAACCGCGCCGCCTGCTCGGGTGTGAGCTCTGTGGAGAAGTAGTACTCGACCATCTCCTGGATCTCGGCGCTCGCCATGTACCCCAGGTGCAACTTCTTGCTGATGCGGCCGGGACGGATGAGCGCCGGGTCGAGCTTCTCCGGGTGGTTCGTCGTCATGATCACGATGCGACCGGGACAGTCGATCACGCCGTCGAGCACGTTCAGGAGTCCCGCGAGATTGAGCTTGTCGGACGAGTTGCTCGACGACACGAAGCCGCCTTTCATCTTTGGACCGAACTCCCGACCGCCGCCACCGCCGCCGAATGCGCTGCTCTGCGCTTTGATGAACGCGGCAAAGAGGTCGCTCGCGCCGCCTCCGAACAAGCCCTTGCCTCCGCCGCGCATGCCTGGGAAGCCACCTTCGTCATCGTCGAAGTCGTCGTCCTCGTCAAAGTCGTCGTCGTCTTCGTCGCTGATCTCGAGATCCTCCGAACTCTCGTCTGCTGAAGGTTCGTTCTCAGCGGCTGGCTGCTCGCCTTCTGCCTGAGCAGTTTCACCTCCCGTTTTGGTCTCTGGTGCTCCGGAGGCTCGCGTCGTGGACTCTCGAGATGTGACCACGGACGTCGCGCAGTCGATGTCCTCCATTACAAACACCACGTCCTTGAAGCCCAGACGAACCGGCAGATCGAGCCCGTCGACAGCGTATCGGAGATCAAACATCGCGTCCATGAGCTCCTGGTTCGTCTTGATCTTGCCGAGCGAGATGTTCACGATGTGTCGACCCGTGTGCTGCGCCACAGCCTTGATGAGACTCGTCTTGCCCGTGCCAGGAGGTCCGTAGAGCAAGAGCCCGAGCTTGTTCGGGAAGCCGTGGATCGCGAACTTGCCCGTCTTGTTCACGAAGTGGTCGATGAGCTTGAGCAGCTGCTGCTTCTCGGGGAAGAAGACGTTGTCGAACGTCTTATCGTTGCCCAGCGCGTAGCGCTTGTGGTACGGCGCGGCGAGCTTGCTCTCGTCGTCCGTGTCGCCCTGCGGTGGACGCTCGCTCGAGTGCACGTACATGTAGCGCGCCGTGTCGTCCTTGAACTTCTTGTTCTCGCTCTCACGGTAGAACTCGAATGCCTTCTTGATGAGCGCGTCGATGCGCTCGGGTCCGTCTTTCGCGCTGCTGCGGAAGTGGAAGATCACCTTCGACTCCTGCAGCGACGACGAGTCGGATACGTCCTGCGTCTTCGTCTCGTTCATGAACTCGATGCCGTCGCCGATCTTGACCCACTCGTTGAGTGCCGGCAGCGGGCTCGCGCCGAGCTTGGCGACCTCGGGCAATGCGGCGTCATCCTTCTGCTGCAGCAGCGCCAGGATGCGCTTGCGCTTCTCGACCTCGAGCCCCGCGAGGTGCTTCTCGACGAGCTTCTGCTTCATGCTCGGCACCTCGAGCAGCTCGTAGCGACCGTTCTCGTTGTCCAGGCTCAGGTGCTCGCTCAGGTACAGCAGGATCGCCTTCTGCAGCAGCTCGTTGCCGCGAATGTCCGAGGACGAGCGCCACATCGTGCCGTTCTTGCCGCGGTGCTCCGTCGTCTCGACCATGTGCGTGACGTAGCTCTTCCTGAAGAGCAGGTCGCGGATCGACTCGCGCACCGAGCGCAGCACCTCAAGCGAGTCCTTGCCGGACGTGGTGGCCGCTTGGATCACGGCAGGCACGGCCATGCAGATCATGAGGTCGTACACCGCGTGGCCCGTGCGCAGCGTGTTGATCACGCCGAACTCGAGCGCCGTCGACTGCATCGTGAGTGCGCGTGCGTGCGTGAGTGCGTCGGTGGGTGCGCGGAGGCAGAATGGGGAATGGCAGTCTGGAAGCGCAGAGTGCTCCTGGCTTTTGGGAGAGGATGGCTCTGAGCCACGACAGCAGCCCCGACAGACAGACAGGCAAGCAGCAGCTCGTTGTTGTCCTCAAAAGTGAACCCACTGAGACGAAGTGAGCTCGTGTGACATGATCGCACTTAAACGCGCAGAATGCAAATGCACCTCACTATGATGTCTTGCAGGGCGAAAGTGCGTCTTTGTGGCAGATGCGAGCCCGCTCTTTCAGCAGGATACCAAATGTCAAAGGGTATCAGCTGACGACATGTGAGTGATGGTGCATGCCTGAGTGCTGGTGTCCACAGGATCGTGGGTAAACTTCTTCTTTTCGGTCCTGTTTCCAACAACACTCCATCCCACGCTCGTCGTTCCCAGACCACGAGCTCAGTCGGCTCTCAGCAGCTCTCAGCAGCCGACGCGGCCGCTCGCGCGCAATGAGCACGCTCCCACCTGGCTCGCCATTCGCCATTGCGCCAGCTCCCGCACACTCCACTCCAACTCCACCCACAACCAAGATGGATGTGGACGCCGTCACCTCGCTCCTGAGTGCGGCCGCGTCCCCATTGCTCACTGCTGCGAACGCGACTGCCGCATCGACGATGACAAGCGCAAGCGGCTCGGCTTCTGGCAACATGCTGCTCGACGGACTCCTGCTGGCCGCTGTGCCCCTCGCGCTGCAGTTCGTGCTCTCGCCCGAGGGCATCAAGGACGCGTGGAAGAAGATCCGCGCCGCGCTCGTGGGCGACGACGACGCCGGGTTTGCCTTCCGGGACATCAAAGCCACGACCACCTTCGGCGAGTACTACGTGCAGGACGAGGAGCAGAACCGGCACGGCCACTTGCTGCAGAAGGCGATCCTCACGCACCTGGCGGACGTGCTGCAGAGCCAGCTGCGTGGCAAGGACATCCGGTACGAGATGGTGGAGCGTGAGCTCGAGGACGACATCGCGCAGGCGCTCGAGGACGCGAAAGCCACGCGCGTGGACGACTACGACTGGACGGACGCCGCGATCCAGAGCAAGCAGTACGAGGCGATCAACCGGCTGCGCGTCGGCGCGATGCCCAAGCACGGCGAGTGGATCGAGGTTCAGCCCAAGGTTTTCTTCCAGCAGTGCGCCGCGAGCCTCGAGGGCGACGACAGCGGCGGCAACGACGGCGACGACAAGCACAAGAGTAGCAAGTGCAAGGACCTCTCGGCGCTCTTCCGCTTCAAATCGAACGCCGCGGACGGCACGAAGAAGATCGACAAGCTCATTGAGGAGGCGTTCGTCAAGTTCCAGCTGCTCGAGCTCACCAAGCTCGCGAACGACAAGAAGAAATACATGTACGTGCAGACACACAAGGTCGTGGCGGCATCAGGCGGCGGCGGAGACGATGACGACGACAACGCTGGCGAGGCAGCGAGCATCACCACCGCCGTGGTCTACAAGCGGTACGCGCTCGGCGAGGAGAAGGCGTTCAGCAACCTGTTCTTCGAGGAGAAGCGCGCGCTCGTGGCGCTGCTCGACAACTTCATGGCGCACTCCGGCAAGTTCGCGATCAAGGGCTTTCCCTACAAGCTCGGACTGTTGCTGCACGGACCACCAGGCACGGGCAAGACGAGCCTGATCAAGGCCGTGGCGCAGCACACGAAGCGCCACATCGTCACGATCTCGCTCGGCAAGATCCAGACGAACCAGGAGCTCATGAACGCGCTCTTCGACCTGCGCTTCAACGTCGAGGGCGTGGCGCTGCCGGTGAACATGACGTTCGAGGACGTGGTGTTCGTGATGGAGGACATCGACTGCGCAGCTTCGGTCGTGATGGCGCGCGAGAATAAGTCCGCCAAGTCGAGTCGCAGCCGCTACAAGCGCCAGTCGCAGTGGTCGGGCTCAGCGTCGGACAAGCTCAACCTCTCGGGACTCCTGAACGTGCTCGACGGCGTGATTGACTGTCCCGGCCGCATCGTGATCATGACGACGAACCACCCGGAGAAGCTCGACCCGGCGCTCATCCGTCCCGGCCGCGTCAACAAGAAGCTCGAGCTCGGGTACATGAGTCGCGCCAACATCCAGGCGATGGTCGAGTACTACTCGCAGGAGCTCTTCACGCGCGAGCAGCAGCAGAAGCTCGACGACATCGTTGCTGGCAGCGACAGCGCGAAGAAGATCACTCCTGCGACCGTCGAGGCGCTCTCAGCCGAGTTCGACGACGTCGACTCGATTCTGAACGCGCTCGAGCTGCTGCAGAGCGCGCAGGAGAGCAGCGAGGCGTGGATGAGTTAGTAATAGAGTGAATAGAACCGTGACGTGACATTGATGTACTGCTGTCTTCCGTCGTCGTCATTGAGAGCGACGGCGACTGAGCGCTCGCTTTGTCGTCAAGCAGCGCGAACATGAGATCACTTGGAACTTCAACGAGGATCTCCGTGGGCAGTGAGGAGCGCGTGCGCCTCATGGACCGAGCACTCTCCATTGTTCTCTGGGAAGTGAATGAGTTCGACTGGAAGGTGAAGACGTGGATGCAAACTGACGTGCACTGACTGATACGCTGAAGACATCGGCATTCGTTCTCACATGATGCTCACGCTCATACGCTGCAAACCTGGCTGAGTGCCTCGCTTGCATTTGGAGTAGGTCGCTCTTTCTGCGCCGTCGCGAAGCGGTCTGCTCGCTGATTGAGAGGAAGTGCGTTGTGAGCCTCAATGACACGGAAGAGCCCTTCCATGCCTCCAGACGAGTACACCGTCACCTGGTTGTCTGGGCTTGCGAGCTTGTCCTTCAGTCCCTTGAACAGATCGATGCTGCTGTCCGAGGTGCTGTCGCCGTTCACTAGTTTGTCGACCACTTTGCTCTGCAGAATGGGGCTGACTCCGTCCAGAGATCTCGCATCGACAGGGTTCGACTGCGACCCTGACGCAACAAGCGACGGCAGCTTGCTTGCGTGCGTGGAGCTCCCGCTGTCGCCGTTGCTCCTCGTTCCACCACTGGCTGCTGGGGATCGTGCTGGCTCGACGGTTGTAGCTTGGGTCGGTGGCGCTGCCGTCGCCGGACTCACATTGTCGTCCGTGACATGGCTTGCGAGCGGCTTCGCCCAGCTCGCCTTGACCACGTTGCGCTCGACGAAGTCGACGATCGAGGACGTTCGCGTGTAGAAACCCGGGACGCCTGCTTGTCCGCACCGGAAGCCGCTGCTCACGATACCGATTTGCTGATCTTTGCCCGAGCTGTCCGTGAGTGTGAGCGGACTCCCCGAGTCGCCCTGGCACGCGTCGACGCCAGCTTGACCGCCTGCACAGAGCGTGCTGGAGTCAACTGCTGCGTACTTGCTCTCGCACTCCTTTCGTGACCAGACCGGCAGCGAAACGATCCGCACCATGTTCGTGCCAGGTACGTCATCGTACGAGAAGACTGAAGCCAGCGGCCGACCGGCGTAGTCCATCGAGTTATCGAGCGTGACTGCGCGCGCGATTGGCGAAGACTCAATCTGGAAGATCGCGGCGTCGTTCGAGTTCATGTACGGGTTTCCGAACTGCGGGTGGATCACGATGCTGTTGCGCACGACTCTGATCGTTTCGTAGAACGTGCCGTCCGAGCCGATGGTAACCCAGCTCACGAGTCCGTCGGCGACACAGTGCGCTGCTGTGAGCACGTACGTCGAGGCGACGAGACTGCCGCCGCAGAAGTTGTGGCCGTTCTGCGTAATCCGGAGCCCGACAGTGTACCGCTTTGCGACCGGGATCGCGATCGCGTCGCCGTCTTGCCCTTTGGTTCCGCCGGTGTCGTAGGTGTATCCTCTGATGAAATTGAGCGCGTTGAGGACGCTGATGAACCGGTTCGACTGGCTCGGATGGAGCTGGAAGCCGACGAAGACGAAGCTCGATCCGTCGCTGTAGACGAGAGCTGCTGGCTTGACTGGCTTGGCTTGGTCAGAGCTCGCCTCCGCGACGCACAGTCTGTCTGGACCAGCAAGCGACGTTCGGTTCGAGGGAAGATCGAGCGCAGTCGAGGCGTTGCACTTGTCTGACGAGAGCATCTGGACGTAGCCCACTGTCTGCGAGCCTCCGAGCTCCATGCGGACGAGCTTCGTGCCGTTCGCGTACTTCCCAAAGCTGTCGAGCGTCGCTCTCTTCTGCGAGTAGCTGTTCTTCTGCTTGAGCTCCAGCAGCGCAAAGTCGTACGCGCTCTCACTCGCGAACGCGTCAAAGTACGGGTGGACGATCACTTTTGCGACGTCGAGGCTCCTTCCCATGAACACGGCGCGCGCGATGGTGCGGCCCTGGAGACACGACGCCGGCGTGAGAACGAAGTAGTTCGAGAGCACCACGGCGGTACAGTCGATCTCGGCTAAGGCACCAGCTTCGTACAGCAGCACGGCGTCCGGCGTGTCGATCTCGACCACTGGGTACACCGGGTACCCGGAGTACTGTCCGTTCGCCTTGGACATCTTGACGATGCCTGCACTCCCAAGATCCACTTCGACGGTCATGGCGCTCTTCAAGAACGCGTAGCTCTGGCCGGGGCGAATGAACGTCTTCGCACCTTGGACTCCACGGTACGGAGCTGACGGGGAGAGGAGCCCGATGACGACGCCAACGCTGCCGCTTTTCAAGTACGGCTCGACGAGGAAGCCCATGCGGACGTCCGCGTTGCCCAGAAGCTGCGTGCTCACTTGGGTCTTGAGCGGCGTGGGCTTGGCGCAGTACTGCTCTGGCGTCGCTGGAGCGGGACACGTCTCGCCGATCATCTGGCCGTTCCAGGCGAGGCGCTCGGTTTGCGTGAGGCGGAACAGCGACGCGTCCGCGTACACAAGCCAGAACGAGTTGCTCGCGCTCATCGCCTGGCCGTTCGGAATCGCGCTCAAGAGCACGGCCGACGCCGCCTTGGTCGCCAGATCGCTCGCGAGCTCGATGATCGCGAACGGACTGCTGGCGTTTCCGCTGAAGTCGCGCTCGAGCGAGATCTTCTTCACGAGCGCGGTGGACGCTCCAGCCCACGCCTTGGTGACCGTCGACAGGTTCTTCGGGAGCCAGTCGGCCATGGTGAGCAGGAACTTCTGGGACGACATCAGGATCGCGGCGGGCGACTGGGTCGTGAGCGACTCGTTGCCGGTCGACAGGAACGCGAAGACCGGCGGCACTGATGCCATGAGCATCTTCACTTCCGTGGCGTTCAGCGGTCTGGCGGGCGGCGCAGCGTTCACAGCTGCAGACAAAGCACTGCTGCTGCTGCTGCTGCTGCTGCTGCTGCTGCTGCTGCTGCTGGCGTCGGCTGCCTGCGCGAACGTCACGAGAGCCGCGAGGCTCAGCGCGAGGCTCAGCGCCAGCACGAACGCACAGCTACGTCGGGCAGTCACCGCCATGCGCTCCGATGAGGTGGTCTTCCTGGTTGGCGCTGCGGACGTGTCCTCGAGCCAGCAAAATGACCTCCTCCAAAATGATTAGCAAAGCGGTTTCGAAAACGCTGATGCGAATCACTTCGAGAGGTTTATTCGTCTCTGTTGGCAAAGGAAATGCGAGTGTTCGTTTTATCATCGCTATAAAAGGGAGGTTAGAGAACACCTCGTGTCACGGGTTCTCTCCACCAAATCGCGCATGCTCCAGCACTCTGCTGTCTGTCGAGGCAACATCGATCGAGGAGCGGCAGCGGCAGTGAGATGCCCGCGCTCGCAAGCAAGCTGCCTTCACTCGCTGCGTCAGGACTACTGCCAATCGCTGACAGGGCTATTGCGTGCAGTTCCCTGCTCTCCGATGATAAACGAACGTAGCGAGTGTGAGACTGTTCGAGTCGGCGACCAGGACGCCGCTGCAGTCCATTGCTGCGGTGCTGCTGTTATCACGCATCGCAACGAGCACGGGAGAGCGTTAGCAAGCGAGATAGGAGAATATGAAACTGGTGCAGGAAGCTGAAGCGATGGGACTCGACGTGCCTTCTGGAGCGAAGTCGCTCGTCTTCCAGTCGCTTGTGTTGCAGATGGCGAAGTCGAGAAACGAGCTATGCGGCTCAGCTACAGGATGAACACATCGCTCGCCGACTTAGAAGATCCTTCCTCCTGTATCACTGCAAGCGAGATGCTGCCGGGTATGTCGAGATCGCTTCCATTCGTAAATTGCTCGGTTCGATGCGGCACCATGAGTATCAATAGTAGCGCACTTCCGCCTGCCGAGTCTGCGTCCGAGCCCGCATCCATTGCGCGATCGTTGAGCTCAGGAAGCGGATGTCGAATGCGCATCGCGTGAGCGTAGAGGCACGGCAGTGGCGCCGGCACTGCATGCAGCCATCTCGCCTGGAGAATCGATCCGGGTCTTGCCGCGCCGGCTCGAATCTTCCTGCGCGGTCGCCGGTCTTCTACGCAATTGCCACTGCATCCATGTCGATGACAAACAGCACCGCGGTCAGTCAACGCGGCACTGAAGATACAGCGCTGTAGACGGACGCGAGCAACTGTGCGCTGCTTACCGAACCCATCCATGCGGCTGCGTGCCGACGAATGCCAGCGCACTCAGCTCTGTTAACGGCGCTAAAGGCGATGTCGACCCGCGCAACGCGCGCAGCTGACAAGCACACCCATTCACCAATCAGACAGCGGGGACACGGTAGGACACGAGAGGTAGATAGAGTCGGCGAGCGCACCCGATCGAGCTTCTTCTCATCCGCTGACTCGCTCGCTGATCGCGGCAGGCAGCGCAGATGGAGCCAGCCGCACCGTCGTCTTCGTCTCTTCGGAAGCTGGATGTGTATCCCGCATCACCGTCAGCAGCTGAACTGGCGCCGCGATCTCTCCACGTAGGCAGTGTGGTTGGCAGCACGGTTGCAACCACCTGCTCGCCGTCGAATATCAGCTCAGGAGTGCTCTCGCGTTTGGGAGCGCTCATGGCACCGATCTCTTGACGCCGGAGTACTCGGATGTGAAATAGGAAAACTTCGGTTGGAGATTGCCTATTATAAAATGGATTAGGGAAGTCGTGCTCCTAATTCAGAGCCAGCTATCCCGAATATGAGATTGTCAGAGTGCTGGTCGACTGCCAGAGTGCTGGTCGACCCATCCCTGCCCCGTCTGCGCACATGCACGAGTGTCCCCTCGTGTGACTGGTCTTGCCGACTTGCCGACTGACGCCAGCGCTCTGTCACAGGAGCTCGCTGCCGCCACCGCCATACAAACTCGCCTTGCGAGCTGCAGATGACTTGATTCCTCATCAATGCAGTCAGCCAATAGAGTGGCGCTTCTGCCTCCTTCTCGCGATCGGTTGGCTCTCGGCGACTCGTGACGGCGGACGAGTCCGATGCGCCGCGCCTCTCGTATCGGCTCACGCACGCACGCGCCTGGGAGCGTGGAGGAAGCCTTCATGCCTTCAGCTCCTTTGCCTGTTCTGCGAAAGGCTCGAGTGACGACCCCGCGGCAAGATCGGTTGGCTGCCGATCGAGAGAGGGCTCGGAGCTCGAAGATGCCGGAGCGACAGATCTTTGAAGCGCTGCGCATTCGGCGCAACCTGCTGCTTCAAGCTTGTCAGCCGCGCATGACAGCAAAAGATGCACGGAGCAACCTTCACCGCGTCTGAAAGATCTCTGCTCTCACTGCGTCACGTCGCGGCTCAGACAGCAAGCGCGCTCCACTAACTTCTAGAACGCGGCAGCGACGCCAGTCGCTCGTCGCCGAGCTGAAGTGCACGGCTGATGCGGCATGCGAGCCACTAGCGTTGCTGTCCTGGCAGCGCTGTTTGCGGTTTGCAAATCATCGCGCGGACGACCGACTGTGCTTTCGTTTTTTTCACCTGCGAAAGCAACAACGTCTCCCCCACACGAGAACGAAGTGAGGCAGGGTTCCGCACACAGCGAGCGAGTACTGTGTCGGCCGTTGCGGCAAACGGCGGCCCGCAAATGGTCACTGGCACGCCAGCCGGGCGGTTGACAGCGAGCACCACTTGCCTTGTCGTGCGCTGATGACACGCAAGGTGCGCGCTCAATCGCGCGCTTCGGGGCTTGTTGACGGAGCGTTCCACTCGCTCGCGCACGTGTGATTTACTGACGACATGCGCAGCAAGCGAGTTGTTTGCAGATCTGGCGTTTGTAAGCTTCACTGCGACGCCAGGTGGCGGCGATTCGAGGCACAAACACATCGCGATCCTCACATGCACCACCACATCTTTGCAAAAAGCACCAGATGGGTAGTTTCTCAGCGGCGATGCAATCGGAGAGCACTCGCGCAGGATTTGGACGTGCGACCGCAGCCAGCGCTTCGCGAGCAGCAATCGCGAGTGCTGCAGCAGCGCGCATGGCTCTCGTTGAGAAAAAGAACTCGTTTTTCACCAGCAGAGAAGGAGAATGGGGGAGCGTAATGGCCGCGACCAAAATTTCGTGCAGTGCAAGCAGCGCGTCCAGCTGGTAGATCTCCAAGAATGTGCATTGCAAGCTGCTCCAGCTGGCGCGAATGTACTCATTTCGCAAGCCAGCTGGAGCAGGCGACCCGCGCATGAGATAACGACGCCCGACTTGCTTCTGCGCGCGCGTGTTCAGGCGGGAATTTCGCTCAAACGCGCTGTTCCCCGCGACTTTTACAGCGGAGCATACAAACGCTCCTATGCTAACTATCCCGGCTTTTACGGCTTTTACATTCTGTTTTTCCCGGATACTGGGACTCAACTTTCCTCACTGTCAGCATCTTTGGGAGGAGAATTGAGAAGCGTTTGTCGATGGATGCATGAGCAGCATGCCATGGAACGGAAATCGATCGAGATGGCTTGCTGTTGTTGTCCATCGATGCATTTGCTCATTCGCGTCGATGGATTAAAGCGATCGACTTGGACGAATGGAAAGCGCTGTTATGGCGATTCCATTCGCCCATGGACAGTTTTGGCGATTCGAGTTTTACAGCATGCACCTTTGACAGCTTGCTGGCGTTTTGTATCGCTCTCGGAGAGGATATCTGCAGAAGAAACAGCAGAGCAGAGCAGAGGCACCGCCCTTTTCGGCAAGACGCAGGTTCCGCCGCAAAAGCTGTCCGCGCCGAAGCGCAAACGGGCGGCGCTCGCAACGGGACGCAGGCTGCTTGCGTTCAGAAGTGCTCGGAGGAAGGAAAGGAGGAGGGCATGAAAGCCTCTCGTGAAGAAGGAGATCAATAAACATCGTGGATGCTGTCAGCTTCCGACTTTTTGAGGAGTGTTTTGCTCGTTTTCCAGAAGGAAAGATTTGGCGGCAGACTGCGACAGTGGTTCAGAATTTAGACCTGCTTCCAGTATGCGCTGTTTGCTTTTGTTGGGACGACTGCGGTTTTGGCTGCGAAACCGCCAGCGCCGTTCTGACTCGCACCGTACACCTGCCCTACCTAATCGAGCGGCAAAGACCGGGCGGCTGAAGCTGGCGCCAGTCGAGTGGTCCCCCCTCTGCATGCGCCTGGCCCGTCCACCCGCAGTCGGTCAGCCTTGGGACTGATTGATTGTTTTGTGTGCGTGCTCGCTTGCGTGTGCGCGACCCGGCGGCGGCGCCACCCAGCCACCCAGACTGTCAGCCAGCCTCCGTTCAGAACCCACTGCCGGCGTCCAACTGGTCGTTCCGTTCGGATTCCTCATTCCGCAATTCGCCTTCGACCGCGCTCCACCTCCTCCGCCACCGCCACCGCTCTTCGCTAAAGCAGCTCTAGATCCACCATGCTGCCTGCCTCGATCGCGCTCAACTCGGTGCACACGACCGTCGTGGACACGCGCAAGGAGGACGGCCACACGGACTACGCCATCCGCGTGCAGACCGACGCGTACGACGAGGGCGAGATCGTGTACCGGCGCTTCTCGGCCTTCCTGCAGCTGCAGCGCCTCGCGCGCCGCCACTTCCAGGACCAGACGTACTGCTGCGGGGGCGAGAAGAACTGCCTGCTCGCGCACTTCCTCGAGCCCGTGTTCGCTGCGACCGAGTTCCCCGTCATGCACGGCCGCTTCCTCGGCAAGAACTCCAAGGGTGTCGTGCGCGAGCGCGTGCTCTTCCTCAACGCCTTCCTGCTCGAGCTCGAGGAGGCGCTCAACAAGTGCCCGCCGGTCGTCATGAACCGCTGCGAGAACCAGCGCTGCAAGATGACCAAGCTGCTCAAGAGCTTCTACGGCTGCGTCGAGTACAACCGCCCGAGCCACTCGCGCTCGCTCTAGGCTGGAGCGAAGAGCCTGAGCGACACACGCATGCACGCACATTCACAGAGAGAAACACCCTCAGACCCGACCGCCAGCGTCGACGTGCCGTTTTGCATTCGCCTTCCCCGAGAGCAGCGACATCCCCAGCCTCTTCTCTTCGTACACGGAAGCCCAGAAACACAAACACCCTGTCCCGTTCGTAGATGATATCCATATCCATGTGCAGCAAGACACACCCGCCTCCTGAGCCCACGCACAGCCAGCCAGCCAGCCAGCCCCCTCCGCACTCTCCACACCCAGGAGAAGGACGCTCCACGCTCAGAAGCACAACGCCCGGCGAGCCAGCCGCAAGACAAAGACGCCAGCGGCAGTAGTCTCTCCTCATCGGAAGGGAGAGCAACGCCGAGCGCTGCGCTCCGCTCTCATTATTATCGTATTTAGTCGGCAGACCAGCAGCCGAACACCACCACCACCACCACCACTACTAGCTTATTAGGCGCACTGACGCAGCATCAGTACTCAATAGACCATCTCTTGACCCATCCATCGAATCGGCGTGTTCTGTTATGCGCTGCGAGCCGAATGGCGAAAGAGTTCAGTCGCTGCTTCCTGAACTCCATGACTCTTGACGGTGCTGGAAGCGGCGCGCTCGCTGCCGCAAGAGCCGCGTCGGTTCATCATGCCATGCGCCAGATTGTTTTGTTTTGCGTGAGATCTCGCAGCAGTCAATAGAGGGAGAAGCCAGCAAGCGAGCAGGGCCATCGCCAGCAGCAGCAGCAGCAGCAGCATGGAGCTCGTGGCGAAGGTGAAGGACGCGGAGCACTGGAGCCAGCTGCGCGAGCTGTCCGACAAAAAGCTGCTCGGTGCGCTTCTCGTCGTGGTTTCTCTCTCTCTCTCTCTAACTATGTATCCATCCTGCTTGAGGGTTCTAATGCATCGAATGGACGGGTGTGCTGGACAGTCGTGGACGTACACAAGGACTGGTGCGGACCGTGCAAGATCATGGAGCCGACGTACAAGCGCCTGGCGGTGGACATCGACCAGTCCGAGAAGCGCGTGGCGTTTGCCAGCGTGAGTCTCGTGCATTCGCTATGCACGGAGGCACACTCGAAGCTCCCTCCTAACGACTGGTGTTTCGCTTCCGCAGCTGAACGTGACGCTCGGGCTCGAAGGCGTGGAGGACAACGGGAGCTGCAAGCCGCGCTTCGTGCTCATCCGAGTGAGTCCCTCGCATCGCTCGCGTGACTCAGATGTGTTGTTACGATCTGACGCTCATCATCTGATCTCACATTGATGGATTGCGTCTGATGTGCGTCTGTCCTTCGTGCCGTTGTGCTGTTTGTCTGTCTGTCGTCCACAGGAGCGCAAGCAGATCGCTGAGCTCAACGGGGCGAACGCGCCGCAGCTGGAGCAGCTCGTGAAGCAACACTGCCCGCCGCTCGGCGCCGACGACGAGGAGACGTGAGCACAACACAACACAACACAAGCAAGCCACCACGCGAGAGCGGATCCATTGAGGCGTTTAACTTTAGGAGCTCACGAAATGACGAAAGCACACTCACAAGCACACGCACGGGACTTGACTGGCACGCCGCCAGCCAGCTGGACACCACGCAGCGACATGTCCATAGTCTGTTTCGCGTGACTGTCTGGCTCAGACTGGCGAACGGCGCAGGCGACCGAAGGCAGAAGAGCCCCGCGTGCTTCTGTGCCTGCTGTTCTCGAGACTCGTGTCGTCGCCAGCTGACCGCCTCGCCTCGCTCTCCCTCGGTCAGCAGCTGGGAGGTCCAGAGAAGACGTAGCCTGCGTCCTCGAGCCTGCCGACCCGGCAGCGCTTGCACAGCTCCCTGCGCACGACGTACGAGCACAAGCCGGGTCAGAAACAAGAGCTGGCGCACAACTTGCGCAAACACACAGAAGCTCAGGCACACCGGTAGGAAAAGTTCTGTCGCGATTCGTTCGGACGACGAGACGCGAGAGTTTAGCACAATACGCGACCCAGCAGCAGAGACACAAAGAGCACAAGCTCGCGCATTACATGGTTGCCTGCAGAAGACGACACACCGGCGTTAGCCACACACACACCTGCTGCAGACAAGGACATTCGCACACGTCACATGAAGCCTACCACACTTTCTGCACTTCCAGTCGCCCTGAACCAGTCCAGAGTCACAGCCAGTCATCGTCAGTCTGGCAGACTCGTGCTTGGCAAACAGTATTGAAAGAGATCCTCACCGGCCACCAGTCCATGTGCGGCGCAGCTTTCTTCTGCTCCTTGACGCACAGTCCAAGGCGCACGAACAAGATGTCAGTCGTTGGCCAACAATCACTGGTCCAACAGCAGTCACAGACAGATGCCTCCCATGCGGGTATCCTCGAGACGGTTCGTACCAGCTGGAGGTTTTCTGCGTCTCTATCATCTTGATGCTCTTGGCTCGCGGATGGGGCAGCACATGGCTGCTGATGCTGCGGATAGAAGCTCGGGGTGTTCACTGACAGCGCGAAGAGCTTGCGGAAATCCAGAGCGAGGCTCGCTGGCGGCTTGGGTTTCTCCTCGGTGCTGGCACCGGTGCCTAAATGCTCGCCGCCTTCAGAGTCGGCCAGTGCGGTGTACTCGCTGCGGACACAGCTCGTATGGTGAGTTAGCCATTTGTAGTCTCTGGTGGCAACATAGATGCATACGGGAGCACGCACCTTGGCCACGGTCTGGGAGGAGTCAGAAACGGGAGCGCGTAGAACTCGCGGGACGTGAGCAGCAAGTCGTCCTCCGGGTCGCTACTGCTGTGGCTGTCGTCGTCTCCAGTGGAGTCGTCGCTCGCGATCTCTTCCGAGTACTGCGGCTCGCGGTCGTCGACGTAGTGCCAGGACTTCATTTGCGCCGTGCCGGGTAGGTGAGAGCACTCGAGCTTCTTCTTCGCGCGCTTGAGCCGGATCGCTTGCTGCACCATCGTCGACAACTCGGTCGGCGTCGTCGACCAGATCGACTCCCCCGCTGTGCTAGGAGGCCGAGCTGATACTGTGAAGCCTCTCGCATGTGCTGAGTGGAGAGCTGGGGCTGCCAGCTGTCGTGAGAGGTGGTGAACCCGAGCTGGGTGAGGCTTGTCACCTGACAGCGTCTTGATGCATCGCCGCTCGCTCTCTCGTCCGAAGTCGAGCCTGCCAGTAGCACGTGCGCTCTGCTGATCCCACAGCTGCTTCTGCAATGCGCGCTGGTGGTACAGCGAGTGCTGGTACTGGAAGACACTGGGTCTCGGTGCGCTGGCGAACGAAGACATCGCTCGCTTGGGCATCACGTGTCCTTGGACGCCGGCGCTTCCCCACATGCGACTGAAATGACTGCCGCTCGCTGCTTGCATCGCTGTCGTCGACATCGCTGTCGGCGGCGTGGCGCGTGGCAGCGGCGGGAAGTACGGCTGGCTTCTGTGCATCGAGTGCATCGGTGGTGGCGCTCCGGTCGGCAGCGGCGGCCAGCGCGGCATCGGTGGCGGAGGTAACGGCGCGTGCATCGCGGGCTCTCGCGCGTGCGCTGGTGCTGGAAAGGGCGGGTGGAGACGCTGCTGCTGCTCGCTGGGCTGCTGTCGTGTGCGCTGGAGCGAGGAGATCGGCGAGTGGCGGCAGCACAGGAGCGACCGCAGCGTGCTGCTCTTTCTCGCTTCAACAACGGCGAGGGATGGATACACTCGCAGCGACCATCACTCTGCCTTGTCAATCGATGGGCAAATTTGATGCGATCGAGTGAGTTAACAGAACGCGTTCATCTCTTGATACCCACCTTTGTCTTCGCAGAATCCCCAACCTCTCTCTCTCTCTCTCTCTCTCTCTCTCTCTCTCTCTATGCGGTCCTCTCGTCCTTGGACAGCCCTGACTGCCACCAAGGCCAAGTCTCGGATCCCTTCTCTCGTCGAACCTGCATCAAACACTTCTCAAGTCGAAATCAGAGTCGCTCGGTCCGCGATCGCCTGCACTTCCGGACACTTCTCCACCAGCTGCATCCACGCGCCGTGCTGCTCCAGCACTTGAGCGCACTCGCGGATCTCCTCGTGCTTCTTCAGGTCCTCCAGCACTCGGAACGCGACCTTGTACGCCGCCTTCTCCAGCACGAAGCCCAGGTCGTGCGCTTGGTGGAGCAGCAGCACGACGTCCGAGGTGAGTCCGCTGGTGCCGGAGCGGATAACCGCGTTGCTGAACGTCCACGCGTCGAGCGGGATGATGTCAAAGTATCGCTTCAGGAACGCCACGTACGAGAGCTCCATGCCTTCCACAAGCACCATCGCTTCCTCGCTCGCGTCCTGCTGGCGCAGCTGCTGCAGCTGCTTGGAGACAATGTCGAACACGCGCTGCAGAGCTCGTCGACTCAGCGGCGCGTGGCGCTGGAGCTGCCAGCGGTCGAGACACGCGAGCGTCGCGACAAAGTCCTCGTTCGACTCGCACAGATTCAGCACCTGCGCGTTCATGTACACGCGCTCGCGCGGGTGCTGCGCGTCGTAGAAGTGCTCGACCTCGACCAGCTCCAGCTCGTCGTACTGCGCCGAGCCGCGCGCGAGCAGCGGGTACGCGAGCTGCGCGTAGACCTCGCGGCGCAGCACGATGTCCGTCGTGCGCACGGTGGCGCGTAGCAACCGCAGCGCGACCTGCAAGTCCCCGCTGCGCAGACTCTGCAGGATGCCCTGCGTGATCGTGTGCACGTTGCGCGGGATGACATTGTGGAAGTCGTTGAGCAGCTCCTCGATCGTCGGACACTCCTTCAGCTTCGCGACGTTCTCCGGATCCTCCAGCCGGATCTGCGCGCGGTACTTGGCGACGCTCTGGAAGAGCTCTTCCACCGTCTTGTTGCTCGCCGCGTTGTTGTACAGCTGCATCTCGTGCAGCAGCTCCATCATGTGGCGGAAGTTGCCGTCGAAGATCGCGTAGAGCAGCAGGTAGTTGCTGATGCTCGCCGGCTCGTCCTGCGTCGTGTAGATCGCGTTGCGCTCCTTCGCCTTCACGTACAGCTCCACGATCTCCATACGCTTCTCTTCCGACTCAGCGCACTCGACCGCGTGGGCGAACGACACGGCGTCGATGCGGATCGTGTGCAGCTCGGCGTCCTTCAGGATCGCCTTCACGGCACCATGCTGTCCGGCAGCGGCGGCGGCGCTGATCGCGATCGATATCCGCTTCGGGTCGCGACGCAACGCCTTCGGATACCGATTGAAGTACCGGACGAAGACGCTACCGAGCGCCAGGCTGCTGTGATTCGAGTTACTGGACTTGGCCGCGCCACCGCTGTCACTCGAGAGCTCCTGGGCGATGAACGCGTCCGGGTGGTACAGCAGGAAGCGGAAGAGCGCGTGGGAGCTCGAGTAGCTCGCGTTGAAGCGCCACATCTCCATCTTGGCCAGGATCTTGTCCACACGGAGCTTCCACTCTGTGTCCTGCTCGTCCGCGAAGCGGCCGGTGCACTCGGCGCGCAGCAGGAAGTTGAGCGGGTCGGACTCGAAGAGGCTCCACTTGTTCGGTCGCCCGTACACGTGCTGCCGGAAGAACGCGTTCATCTGGCGGTACTTGCGTGCGTCCAGCATCGACCAGAGCACGAAGCGCAGCATCTGCAGGCGCTCGAAGCTCAGGTAGTTCCACGTGCGGTCCGCTCTCGGCGGGAGGATCACGCGGCCGCCGGCTTCGGCTGCTTCAAACGCGTCGAACACGTCCTTCACGTCGCCATACAAGCCTTCGCGACATGCCTTGTACACGAGCGACAGAAAGTGCTTCTCGCGCAGGTGGATGTTCGAACTGGCACTCAGCTCGGTATACGCCTCGTGAGCTTCCTGGAACGAACTCGACGGCGCCATGATCGCGGTCTTGAGCACGTCGATGCTGCTGTCGCTTTGCTCTGTCGCTCCTGCCACTGCTGCGCTAATATCAGCAGCACCGTGCACTGCATACTGAAGCTGCGCTTGCGCTGCACCGCCTGTGACAGCTCCAGTGTCGCTCGTAGCATTACGAGGCTGGAGCAAATTGCCTGTCGCAGGAGCCGAGCGCGCAGCAAAACCCCGCGATTGATGAGACTGCAGGCGCTGTGAGGACGCGCGTGAGGGCCTGAAGGGGAGAATACGTAGCTGCTGCTTGTAGCGCTGCGGTTTGCTAGCGACCCCTGTCACCGCCGCCGCCGCTTGGCGCCGCGCGACGCGGACGAGGAGCTCCATTCTGTCCGTCCAATTGATTTTGGCTCGTCGATTGCATGTCACGCGCACAAGTGGAGCTACTATTCGGGCCATGGGCATACTGTGTAAATAAACAA
>JAADWH010000481.1:0-21185 GCA_023335995.1 Globisporangium nagaii
CGAGAATGTGGCTCATGAACTGGTTGTGATTCGAACCGCCCAATCAAATTGTTCTGTTTCTTTGTGCAGCCGATTTGATTGGTTGATAATAAAAAATGGCTCAAGAATTGAATTGGCTCATGAATTGATGATTTACGTTATCAAGTTTGCTACATACGTTCATATAGGAACGGAGTCGGTGGATCAGTACCCAATCATATATAAAGGATATCAAATTTATCAGGGATCAAATTATCCAGGTTTTTTGTATAATACAGGGCCGCTCACAATATGGAGTGGCTCCATTCTCCCAAGTCGAGCGAGCCAGCACAAGCAGCTCCAGCAGCACCAGCAGCAGCACCACCCTCTCCTCTCTCTCTTTCTCCGCCGCCACGATGCTCATGCTGCGCCAGCCCCTGCTGCTGCTCGCGCTCTCCTTGCTGCTGGCCAGCGGCGCGCGCGCGCAGATGCCCGAGGCGGATGACGCAGCCCCCGTCGCGCCGGAGCAGCCCAAGCCCAAGCCGCCGACCGTGCTCACGGACGAGGCGTTCGACCGCGCAGACGTGGACCACAACGGCGTGCTGGACGCGCAGGAGTTCGCGTCGTTCACGTCGTCCATCAAGAAGGCTCTCGACCCATTCCTGAGCATCTACAGCAGTGCGGGCGAGGGCAACGAGCTTCTGCAGCGCGCCGGAGGCAACAGCAACAAGCAGGCGCGGCTGCGCGCGGGTGGCGTCAACAAGTTCTGGTCGGGCTTCGTGAGCGGCATCCTGACGATCTGGGCGACCGAGATCGGCGACAAGACGTTCTTCATCGCGGCGATCCTGTCGATGAAGCAGGACCGCGTGGTCGTGTTCGCCGGCGCGATCGGCGCGCTCATCGTCATGACCGTGCTCTCGGTCGTCATGGGCGTGGTCGCGACCAAGTTCCTGCCGCCGCACGTCACGCACTACCTCGGCGCCTTCCTCGTACGTGTGTTTGGCGTGCTAGCGATCGTGATGTGTCTCTCTTCTCGCGTGCACTGACTCGTAACGAATGCGTTGTTTGTTGTTGTCGCTCGCCCAGTTTGTTGCCTTTGGCGCGAAGATGCTCTACGACTCACGCGAGATGTCGGCGACGTACGTTTCGACGAGCGACTCAGCGAGCGATTCGTACAGCCAGCGTTTACCGACTCACTGTGTGTGTGTGCGTGCGCTTGCTGATCTTATATTTGACAGTGGACCGTCGGAAGAGCTCTCGGAGGTGGAGGAAGAGCTCATGGGCAAGAAGAGCGAGGACGAAGCCGAGTACGTGCCGCACTCCGCCTTCTGCGCTCACACATGGGTACACACAATGGCAGCTCGCTCACTCACTCACTCGCTCGCACGCTCTTTACATTTACAGACAAACGGAGACGGGTCAGGCGAAGCCAGCGGCAGGGAAAGCTGGCGCGAGCGACGGCATGATGCAGGTGTTCTCGCAGACGTTCCTCATGACGTTCCTCGCCGAGTGGGGCGACCGCTCGCAGATCGCGACCGTAACGCTCTCGGCCACGAAGGACGCGTTCGGCGTCACGCTCGGCGCTATCCTCGGCCACTCCATGTGCACGGGCATCGCGGTCGTCGGTGGCAAGTTCCTCGCCACGCGCATCTCGGAGAAGACCGTGACGCTCGTCGGCGGCGTGCTCTTCGTGCTCTTCGCGCTGCACTCGTTCATCGTCGGACCGGCGGAGGTGTAGAGACAATAGGAAGCAGAGAGCGAACGGCAGGGCCTGGGTGGGCTTTTTCATAACAATAACAGTCGGTGAGGAGCCGGCATTCCCCTCTTACAACATCTCCAGATCCCTGTCCACGTCGCCGCCTTCGCGCTCTTCAACCACCGAGTCGAAGTTGAAGACGAGCGGCGACTGGAAGTTGCGCGCTCGCGTCTCTCCGTGCGTGCGTGCAGGCGATTGGGCAGTCGCACCAATGCTGCTGCTGCTGATTGGTGGCGGATGGCGACGAAATGGCGACACGTTCGCATAAGCAACGCCGTCAGCTGCTGCGTTTGCACTCGAAGGCTGCGCTCGCTGGATCGGCGGTGGGGACACGAAGCCGCCACTCCGCCTCGGTTGCTTTGACACGCTGGACACGCCTGGGATGCTGGATGGCTGCTGCTGCTGCTGCTGCTGTCGCCACGCACTTGCAGCGAGCATCTCCATGAGCTCGATCTGCCGCTCGGTCGCCCGCTGCTGCTGCTCCTTCATCTCCACCTGAGCCTGCAGCAAACTCTCGATCGTCGCTTCGAGCTTCTCGAGCTTCACTGACGTTGCTCGCTCGACTGCGCTCGCGCTTGGGTTGTACGAGCCCGACGCTCTGCGACTCTGCGTCTTGCTCTTGGAGGCGGCGGTGCCGGCAGCTCCTCTCGAGACAGCGTCGCTGCTCCCGCTCTTGTGCTGCGAATGCGCATCGCTCTGGCTCCTCGATGAACTGCTGTTGCCTTGCGAGTGTCCAGCGAAGCGAGACGTCAGCGGCAAGTCGTATCGGTGGCTCTTCTCGTGAACGCCGTCGCCTTTGCTCACGGACGCCTGGAACGCAGAGCCGGATAGCGGAGCTTGCTTCTCCAGCATGGTGTCCGCAAAGTCTGCGCTGTCGACTGACGACTTCTCCAGCGACAGCGCGCGGAAGGTCGGGAAGAACGACACGTCTTTCTTCGCCATGCGCATGGCCAAGTACAGCTCTAGCCCGTTGTACTCCGTGATCGGCTTCTTGCGGATGTGCACGAACAGGTACAGATAGTGCCACATGTTGTGCTCCATGTAGATGTGGTCGTGGAACCCGCGCTTCGTCGCGCGGTCGAACGTGTACGCGTCGATCGAGCAGATGAAGCACCGGTTCTGCATGTCCATTGTCTTCTCCTTGTCTGCAGTTCGCAGCGAGGCGAACGTGTCGATGATCACGCCGAAGACGATGTTGAGCAGCATGATGATCAGCACGATGTTGTACAAGAGGTCGAACGCCAGGCGCGCGTACGAGCCTGCCGACTGCCCTGGGATGTTCTCGCGCAGGTACCCGCCGAGACCGCCGTCGCTCTTGAACCCTTGGTCGAGGCTGATGAGGAAGCACTGGAAGAGTCGCTGACAATGATACGGCGCTCTCCCTGCGACCTGGTCGGGCGTGAGCACCACCGACGGGTTGTAGTCCGCGCGGAAGAAGTAGAATCCGATGATCGCAAACACGTAGACGATCACCAGGTACAGCAGCACGGTCAAGCCGAGCACTTTTGCCGGCCGCACGATGGAGCGCAGCACATTGCTGAGCTCCTGGTAACGGTTCACGACGTCCAGCAGGTGGAACGCGAAGTAGAGCTTGTTCACGTACGACCCCAGGATCGCGACCGAGATTTGCCAGAGGAAGTACATGACGCGAGGGTTGCGGATGAGGAAGAACAGCGAGATGCTCACTGTTCGCACGTTCCGCACAAAGTCGTGCTCGCGCAAGTAGTTCAGCGACCAGGGGCTGCTCCTCACTTGCCTCTCGCCTGCATGCTCGAACGCCACTCCATCCTCGCTTGGCTGCACTTTTCTCCCTGCACTCTCGGCTTTCAGCTTGCTCGACTTCTTCGCAAAATGCGGGAGGAACAGGTAGTTGTACTCTTCTTCGCGCTCCCGCAGCGAGCGCAGCAGCTGCTCCGTGTCCTGGAACGACTCCTTCTCCTCGATGTCATTCGCGGCGCTGCGTCTCTGGATACTCGCGCTCTTCTTCGACAACTTGTCCTGCTCTGCCTTGATGCGCCGCTTCCAGCCTTTCTTAATGATGAGTGGCGCCGAGTTGATCATGTAGCACATCAAGATCGTGATGCAGAGCATCAACTGCCAAGTCCCAGCGAACGCGAGAGCAATGTCGATCGCAGTGGAGTGCTCAAACGCGTACGCTTTGCCATGAAGCACAACCGTGACACTCGTGGCGGCGTACGGCGCCGAGTCGATGCCGTCCGCGCGATAGAACAGCAAGACGACCAGGTTGATACCGATCGCGAGTCCAAACGACAGCTTCTTGAACAGATCTGTCTTCTTCGCGATCCACGAGACCACGACGTGGCGCTGCAGACGACTCTGGTGAGCCATCTCGTCGACGAGTTTGTCCGACCGGGAGTAGAAGTCGTGCAATTTGTTCGAGCCGCGAGAGACGTGCCACACGAGCTTCTTCTTCGACTGCTCCGTCAAGCAAAAGCAAATCGGGTGCAGTGGGAAGTAGAACGGGATCAGCGCACCGTTGCTCGAGCTTCCCAGCTCCTGAGAATCGCGGAACTGATTCTCGCTCTCTGCCGACCCAACGGCGTCGGTTGTTGCACCACGCGCCACATCGAACGCTCTCGACGAGCTCCTTTGCGAGCGGGTTCCCGAGCTGCCGTCATCGCTTCGCTGACGTGAAGAGTCTCTGTGCGCTTGATTGCGGCGATGGTCCCATACGATCTCCACGCGCGCACAATGGGACTGGAAGAACAAATACGCACTCCGGTAGTTTGTTTTCACGCCATTCGCGAACGCAGTCGAAGATGGAGCCGCTGCTGAACGGTTTCCCTGGAGCTGCAGCTTTTGCTCGGGCTTTGACGCTGGAATCCACGTAGCGACGTGTGGGTTCACGTCGGCAAGCTTCTGCAGCAGGATGTAGATGTTGAACCCCATCGTGAGATAGAAATCGTCGTAGCACCTGG
This sequence comes from Globisporangium nagaii, assembly GCA_023335995.1. NCBI lineage: Eukaryota > Oomycota > Peronosporomycetes > Pythiales > Pythiaceae > Globisporangium > Globisporangium nagaii. The sequence goes on from JAADWH010000481.1 coordinate 4,654, forward strand.
CATTGCCCGCGTATTTCCCGTACCGGCTCAGGTAGTGAACGTAGACGTCGACGAGATTCCGTTTCAGCGCGTCAAAGTTGAGTTCCTGCACGAGCTGGGAGTGGATCGCACGGTCGCTTCGCCCCTCGAGGAGACTCAGCAAGGTCACGACGATGGACGCACGCAGCTGCCGAATCTGGGACAACAACCTCGAGCTCGCGGAGTGCTCGAACGAATGCATCATCAACGCATTCACTGCGCTGATGAACTTGAAGTTTGCCACAGTTTCCTGCGCTTCGATGCACGGCCCTTGGCAGAATTCGCTGATGGTCTCGAAGAGTTGGATGACGAGCCCGATATCGACGTCCGTGAGCGCCAAATACGTGTCCAGCAAGAACGACGTCGTACTCTCCACCAGGTTCGCTGACACCCTCGCATTCGACTGGAAGATGAGATAGCGCTGCGCATTCAGGTAGTGCCCTTCGCACAGCAGCTGCAAGAAGCGGAAGATGGAGGTTGTCGTCGACCCGGAGCTCTTGATGCCGTCAATGTCCAGGTTCAGATGCCCTGATGCTGCTGCGGTCGGCGGAGGATCCAGCTCGATCGAGAACACGGATCTCCGCTTCTTCATCAGTGACCCCGGCGCTCTCGTATCCTTCGTTAACTCTGCTAAGTGTGGACTCTCGAACTTCCTTCCGCTCGACTGGAACGACACACCTCTCTCTATCGCCGTAGAGCTCCCTCGATCGTTCTGCCCATTTCGAATAAACTTGCACGACTTTTCGATCTTGCTTTGGATGCGCTCGAAGAATCCGTCGTTCCCGATGTCCATCCAGTGGGAATAGAAGCTCTCTTGCACTTCTGCGTTCATCCCGTCGAGCAGAGCAACGCCGAGCTTGATGCTCATCGCAAACAACGCGTCGTCGTCTCGCCACGAGATGATCTGCACCACGAGCTTGGTGACACCGAGCTGGTTGAGCTTCACTTGCATCCCGTGGCGCTGCTCCGGATCGTCGACAGCGTAGATCATCCGGCAGAACACGTCCAGCAGCGTCAGATTCATCTTGATGTAATGCGCGTCCTGGAACCGCTCGACATGTGCCACGAGCTTCGACACCACCTGGTCGAACGTGAGCCGGACGTTGCTGGGATGCGCTTGCGGGTCGTACTCGTCGCGCAACGACAGCTCCACGGACAAAATCCCCTGCACCATCTGGTTCAGCTCGTCTCGCATCGCGCTGTGAACACGCGGGTGCGTGCGAATGTAGTAGAGGAAATGGTCGAACTCGCGGAAGTTCTTCTGCTGGTGCTGTCTCGTCGCCATTCTCGACGAAGCCGCGTTCTGATCACCAACGCCTGCGGAAGTCGCTTCAAGATTACTGAAAAAATTCGGGGTGTACGAAAATCGTCGCAGCGGTGACTTCGGGGGAGATGCTTGCAAATACATTGCAGCCTTGTCCGGCAGCCCACTCTCTTCCTTCTTGTGTTTCTGCCATCCAAAGCGAAGGTTGCGAAAGTATTTCCTGCCAGGCAGGATTTGCTGCGCAACCGTCGGATGACGCGAGTTCCCAGCGGTCGGCGGTGCTGTCTTTTGACTGAAAGCACTCGGGTCGCGGACATTCTCAGACGAGTTCCTTGAATCTCGATCGCGAACATTCCCAAACACTTGCGGCTGCACGATGCGAAGGTTGTCAGCAATCGCGGTTTTCGTCACCGCGCTGCTCGTGAGCGTATTCTCGTGGCTGAGTTCGTCCATCGTCGTGCTCGTGTTTCCACACTCGCTGCTCTTCCTCTTGGTCGTTGTCTCGTTGACGTGGCTGTTGACTTCCGAGTCGAACGCCTCCTGGATGACATCCAGCGCGCTGGCGTCACTGGCTGCCCCCGACGACTTTCTCTGCGGGCGAGCTGTTTCCACAGCGCTCTTACAGAGCTGAGTCGAATCACGCGCGCGATCGTCGAGGGCTTGCTGGAGCAGCTCTGCCAGCTCCACATCAAACTCGAAAGCATGGAGATCGAGACGCTGGTGGCAAGCCAGCGAGGTCGCCCAGATCGTCTCCAGCGAAATCGGTGCGGTCGAGCCGTTCTCGTACGCTCCCAGCTGAGTGATCTTGTCGAGCGCGTACACCAACTCGTCAATATTTGTCAACGCGTAGCCGTCGAGACGCCATTCCGACGCGCAGAAGGCAGCGAAAAACAAGCCCAGACTCTGCTGAGCTCGAAGTGCGTAGTGCAGCGCGTCGTCGCTTGTGTCGAACAGGCTTGGGAACTGGTGGATGAATGACAGCAGCGTCGGGATGAGCGAATAGAACAGCACGCAAAGAGCCGCGTCCTCTCGCGCCGCTTTGGTGCGCAGGAAGTGCGCCGCTGCGTCAGGCTTCATCTTGTTCTTGTGCAGCGACAAACGCGCGTGGCGATTGAAATCCTCCACTTGGACCGCTTTCAGATGCTTCATCGCGCTCAGCTCACAAATGTGCGTCAGCACCATGAGTATCCGAGTCAGAATGTCGTCGTTTGGAGCTTCAATGTCGTCAGCGACCAGGAAAACCTCGTTGAGGAAGCGAAGCAGCGCCGCTTGCATGCCGTCGGTGCAGTCTCCATGCCACATGAGATCCAGCACGTTCGAGATCGGGATGATTTGCTGGCAAATCTCCTGCACGCGCGTGTTCTTCCCCATGGCGCATGCAGCAAACAAATTCAAAAGCCGGACATGGTACTCTAGCGTTTTCGAATCCCTCGCAATGGTTTTGTCGTCCACAGGAGATCGAAGTGGCGACGGCGAGCGTTGAAACGGAGGCTTCCTTTCGCCGTCCTTGCGGCTGTTATCATCTGTCGCCATCTCACTGGCACTCTCGAGCTCTTCGTCGTCGTCGTTTTCGTCTGAGACAGAAATGGCAAACTTGCTGTAGCCCTTGACGATCGCAGCATAGCGCCGGAACAAATCGTCGAACAGGCGCGCCGTTGACGAGTGGTCGTCGAAGAACTGCAACACCGCAGCGTTTTCGAGCGACTTGATGAGCTGGAAGAGGACGAGCAGCTGGTTCTCCAGCACGGGTTTCTCGTCGCAGATCACCATCGTCTCCATGAAGTACAAGTACCTCGGATCGGGTCCATCGTTGATCAGGCGAGTCACCACAACGTTGATCAGCTCCGTTGGCACGGTCTTGTACAGCTGCGCATTCCCAGCGTAGATCGCGACAAGCAGCTCTTGCGCGACCTCGAGCTCTCCGATGTACTGGGCAATCATGATCACGTGCGGAGCGAGCAACAGCTGGTTGTCTGCGTCGTGTAAGCAGAACGCACAGAGGAACTCCATGGCTTGGGAATACACCGCTTGGATCTGGTCGCGCTGCCTCGATTGCAGCATCGACTTCAGCTGGGAGCCGGGAGACTTCGGCGACATTGCGGGACTCTGCTTCACCTCGTTGTGCCAGACGTGAGCCTCAAAGAAATGCGCGCCGTCGATCAGCATATTCACCGAGTGCTGCGCTGCTTTCAGGTTCCTCAGCAGCCGTCGCGCTTCGATCGCTTTGGCCGACTCGGAGTGGACACTGCTCGCAGTATCGTGGCGCCACGCTTGAGAAGAGGACGCGTCTCCATGTTTCCTCAGCCCAACCACTTCGTGGAAGCTGGACAAGCTGCTGACGTTCCCCAGCGAGCGCTTCAAATGATACCTGTTTCGCAGAAACTTGAGCTTTCGGTTCGGGGGCAGCTTCTCGATCGCGAAGCGCGGGGCGTAGCTTCCATCTTGGTTGCCGATAATGATGCTCTCAGCAAGCGCGCTCTTGGACGCTGGAGGAATGTGTCCGACAGACGAAGACTCCGGTGCAGCAAGGTGGGTCGGCTCGTGGTGCGCGTTGGTTCCTGCGCCTCGAGTCCGCGTGGAGTCTCTTTGACGAACGACATCGGTCAGCGACTTGAGCAGCAAGCATGTGGCTTCCGCTTTCTCGAAGTCGGTTTTCGAAGTCAGATCCATCCACACTTCGGTCGTCTCGGACAGTCGCCGCAGGTTGTCCACGTCGTCTTTCAGCTTATTGTAGATTGATATCGTTTCTTGCGTCACCAAGAGCTGGAGATTCTGCATTGCTTTCACGACTTGGTCGTGCTGGTTGTACTGCTGGAGCAAGAGCTCGAGCGCCTTCGAAACCAGTGGCGGGTACTCGTACATCAGCATCTGCATCAAGACCGTCGTCACGTTTCGCTTCGACAGCTGCGCGAGCGAGAATTTGCACTCCAGTGTTTTCTTGTCAACCATGTATCGAGCGAGAGGAGAGTACTTGTCCGAGCTGTTGTAGGCGAGAGAGAGCTCGTGCGCGGGCGAGTGGTGAAAATACGCGCCATTTCCGCCGCCACCGGCAGCGCCAGCAGTGTCTTGAGCCAGCATTCCACTATCGCCAAACCCCGGCCGCGCCTTGTCCAGCGGACGACGCGGGGTAGGACCAGTTCTCGGACCTCCATGACGAGCTTGATACGACGACAGAAGGCACGACAGTTGATAGTCGACGCGCATGTTGTCGACGTGCTTCAGAATCGCACACACCTCGTCTTTGATCTCCATCACCACGCGATTAACCTCATTCATCTGATGCCCAGTGGATTCGCCCTGAACCGCACGAAGGTTGCTGGACTGCGCGAACAATGCGTCGCCAAACGATTCACCTGCTGCTCTGACACCAAAAGTCGGCTTCTGTGCTTTCGACTTCCTTGGGTGCCACGCAACACGGCCGCGCGGATTGAGCCTTTTGAACCTCGACTTTTCGGACGATGGGCCGCTCAGACTCGTAGACGCATCCCCAGCTGCCCTGCTCGAGAATTCTGGGTGATCTTCTGGAGGCGAATGCATCTGGAGGCTGCCTTCAATCCTCGCGTGAACGATCGATTTCGCGCTGTATTGCCGAGCGACCGCCTTGACAGCCTCTTCCGTGTTAGCTTGAGTCGCACCCCCGCCGTCCAACAAAGCAGAGTTACGAAACCGAAGAGCGCTCTGCAAGCCCGACTCGCCAGGAGGCAGCGCTCTAGTGTTCCCGTCTGCGGAAATCCGAGCTGAAAACTGGGAGTCTTGCGGTACGGTTTGAAGCATCGTGGTGAACAGGTTTCGCGAGCCGTCAGTCACTGACACGCCACGGTGTCTGGATCCTTCGGAAGACGCGCTGGCGGATGGAGAGTCTCCGCGCACCTTCCCACCGCTTCTTTGATGTTGCTGTCCTCTCTGTCCTGCTCGTCTCCGCCTCGGGACATCGGTTCGCTCATCGAGCAAATCCACGAGACGCGCGACAAGTCGAGACAGCTCCTCTTCGGTAGAGTACATGCCGAACTCTACCATCTTCTTGCAGACGCGCAAGACCGCGAGAGTCAGCTCGTTCTCCGGCGTTTCTTCTATCACGATCACGCCTCGCAAATTGTCGAAGTACGAGGAGCAGAAGTCCTTCATGCGAGAGAAGAAGAACAGATCTGGTGTCGAGTATCCTTCGCCCGTGAACGCGGAGAGCACCTCGCTGCTCTTTGAGCCAACGTCAGTCCAGATTCGCGTGTAGTTTGGGCACGTCACGCCTTTCTGTGGCTCGCAGTCGATGTATGCGACCCGGATCAAGTCCATGAGGACTGCGCGAAGGGACCGCGAGAGCGAGCTGTCCATGACTGATCGCAGGAGATTCTCGCGCGGAAAGGCGGCTTGGATGTACTCGATGCTGACGTAGTTGCGATCGAGACAGAGCGAGACGTACAGGCGAAACAGACCGTAGCAGTACTGTCCCAGCGGCCGCTTCTTCCCGTGGATGTAGTACTCTTCGTAGAACTTCGCCAGCGACACCCACTTGCCGAAGCCGTCGCCCATTGCGATCTTCTTCGTCTCCTTGCTGAACATCGCGTCGATTCGAGGGTCGGGATTCACGGGTTTGAACGACAGGTTGATGGCGTAAATCTCGAAGCCGTTCTCACACGGGCGAATGGGAACAACCACGTGATCTCGGTAGCCGTTCTCGGGGTTGAACAGCAAGTCGCAAATCGCTTCTTGGGTCTTCGGAACTCCTCGTCCTCGCGAAGTGCACAGCGCGACGAGGAACTGCATGTACCGGATCGACTTCCCGCGAGACTTGATCAGATCGAAGAAACTGCGGATGATCCTCGCGTACGCCGTGATCGACTCCACAAGGTTCCGATTCTCTCGAAGAAGGTACGACAACGGAAGCGACGTCTGGAACCCGTTCCCCAGCAGCTCCATGAGAATCGGCATGCCGACTTTCACCATATGGAGCTCGTTGGCTCGATTCGACGAGAAGATGTGAACCAACAGCGAGTTGACGCTCGGGATGATTCGGTTCAGGCTCTGCATCGCGGCGGCGTGAATCTCTTGTCGAGAGTTGATCGTCGCACTTGGTCTCTTTCGCCACGACTTTTCTTGGGTGTAGAAGGATTGATGCCCAGACTTCGGTGACGTTCCTGCACCGTTATCGTGGCTGACTCGATCAAACGCACGCTTCGGTGAGCTAGGAAGAAGACTGTCGCTCGGGATACCCCATGCGTCGTCCATCTGGATCTCTCGCTCGTCCTCGTGCTGGTTCGAGAACTTGACGAATTCAGCATTGTGGGACGACACCTCTTCCACGCTGAATGGTCCGCCGTAGCGCTGGAACGGCGCTTTGATCATCTCGACGAGAAGATCGATGTATCGGTGGATCCTGAACAAGTTCTGGCGCACTCGCAGATATCCGACCGACATCATCGCTCCATCTGTGCAAAAGGAGACGAGCTCTTGCAGCACTTGCTCGACTTTCCGGAAGCATGCGATGGTTTCATCGCGATCGAACCGATACAGCAGCGCCCCGTCCTTAACCGACGTGCTCGCGCCGCTCTGGCTCGACAGTCCGGCGATCTGGAAGTGGTGGATGAACGTCTTCAAGATCCGCTTGTACGACACGAGCAGCAGAGTGTCTTCCACTTCGGATTGCGGCACTGCGATGATCTTGAACGCATCTTCATCTCGAGCACCGGGAAGCGACACAACGGCGAAGCTGGAGCCGTTGGAGCTGGCATCGTTCGACAGCGACTTGGACGAGAACCGGATGTCGTTCATCGTAGTTGCGTGCGTCTCCACGGAATGGAGAAAGCCTCTCCCTTTGATGTGCTGAATCAGACCGACGTCGCCATGTTCAACCTGATCACTGCACCACAGAAGCGTCAGTTTTCGTTCGACACGAAGCGAGGAAGCTGCAGCATCCGCACAGGTTCATTTTCCAGCCATCGTACCCTTCATCAGCAACAGCGGTCGGCATGAAACAAAACGATTGTGGGTGATCCTGCGCGATGATGTGAGCATACACCCCTGCTTGAGCGCGCATCGCGACAGGAGATCTCGTGTTCACGGGTGGCGACGCGACATGCGGAGATACTGCCAGGTATCTCCCCGAAGTGACGTGGCGGAATGTGATGGAATCTCTCCACGCGATCTCTCCTCCTTCGTACAGATTCGTCCTCTCCACTTCCCATATCGACTCGGACGAGGTCGCCAGCACGGACTCATCTTTCGTGTCTTTGTCTTCGCTGTACTGAAGAGTGACTTGGCTGAACCCCGCCGTTTCCTTGTCCTCCATCACAGCGAACCGAAGCCACGATGTCGTTTCCAAATGAAACAGCCGAACGCACGATCCTGCACGAAAGCCATCGCTGCGAGCCGGTGCCCCGCCTGTGCTTTCGGGCTTGTCGTAGAGAACAGCTCGCCACTGGGATGTGTGGGCAGTCGATCCGACAACGGCAAACGATGTGCCATCTGAGGAGCTCCTGTTGGAGACGTACAGGCTGAACGGCTGCGCATCGTTCTCGCTCGTGAATATCAGCTGCAGAGCACAAGCACGGCATCGTTAAAGTGGAAGCCGCAACAAAAAGGATAGCAAGCACAGCAGCATACCTGATCTGTCAAGAGCACAGGAGCGCCTTTCGATCGGAGCTTGAAGCGTGGCAATATTGAAAAATAAGAGCGCGGAGAGCCGTTCTCCAAGCACACCTTCCATTGAACAACACACACATGGTCAGTAAGAGTCCTCTCACAGACTGGTTCCGCGCATTTCGTCAGTGAATGCATACCGTTATACTTTCAGCGCCACGCAGCAGAACAGGCGATATCTCGAGCGATAAGAATCGCCCACTCTTGACGTGGCGAAGCTGGATCACCTGCTCGAAGCAACACAACCACACTGTGAGTTATCATACGCAGGAAAACAAATCACAGCAAGCAGCACTCCGTGATGCTCGCGATGAGAGAGCCGCACCTGTCCATAGATCACCTGAACCCCTTTCAGCTTCTTGTACATGGTCGCGTTCAGTCGAAGCTCTGCATCGCTCTTGAACTTCAGATCTGCAATGGCGTTACGGTCGCGAAGACGGGTGCACTGCTGCTGGCTGCTGCTTTCGTCACCGCCTTCTCGGCTTCGCCGCTCGCTGATCTCTGCATCCAGCGCTTCGAGCGCGAGCGTCGCATCGTATGTCATTTTGGGCACGACCTCGAACAAACAGTCTCGGTACGGACACGATGTGAGTCGGAACCCGCCTTCCTCGAACATCTTCCGCTCCTCGTGCCCTCCAAGCCCAAGCTTCTGCGGCGGCATGCCGCTCAAGTCGAGATTGTAGTTCAGCTTCTCCAGGCGAACGTCTCGGGACGCGTATCCTTCTGCCGCGACAATGCCGTTCCTGTCGTCGCACGACAGCGCTACGAGCATCCCGTATTCGAGGAACGGCGTACCGTACAGATGCGGGTTCGAGCGGTTCTCGCCGCTGCTGAAGATCGAGACAGGATGCGAGCGATGGGAGCTCGACGGCAGCTTCTTCGTCGCGAAGATCCCGAGCGGAGACGTCATCGCGATCGGTATCGATCCTGGATCCGCGGGCGGGTTCACGTCGATTCGGAGCGGCTCCTTGAACGGCGACGTCTTGTTCGCCGCTCGAACCGAAGCTGCTTTCGTTGGCACTTTCTGGAGTCGCGGCACGGGAAGCGCTGCTGTCATGGCTGCTGCACTGCTGCTACTCCCACCCGTGTCGCTCGTGCCTGTTTCTGTGCCGTCGTTTCCTGCACGCGCGCTATCCCCGCCACCTGCGCTGTTGAACCTGTTCCTGTCATCGCCACCAAGCGAGTGCGTCGGCACACTGAGCTTCTGCTGCGGCGTCTGCATCCGAAAGAGTGCTGTGTTCTCGTCCCTCCTGCCGCTGCTGTCACCACTGCTGTTTGCGCGGAATCCTGTGTGTGTCTGTCTGCGTTCTCTGGATCCGCACCTGTTCGCCGCCACTTCCGCCTTCTAAAATTATCACCGGCGCCACGCCTTCAACGCTACCGCATCCAGACGCGGAGGCGCCTGCAGCCGCTGTATCCCGAATCGCGCCTGCTCGCTGTCTCTGCTTGTCTGCCTGCTTGTCTGCCGTCACTGCCAATGCGCGCGCTCGCTCGAGCGCCATTTCGCTGCCGTCTCCGCCTCCGCCGCGACCTTCTGCAGTGCGCCGCGATTCCGAAACTGTCGCTCCCTTTTTTGTCTTTTCAACCAGAAAAGCGCGCGCAAAAGCCGAAAGTCCCTCCACAAGAGCAGCTCGTGATTTGTTGAAGAGACATCTTCCTGTACAAGAACACGTGTGAGCCACACCACGTATCCATTTCGCAAGAGGTTGAAGTTCGCCAGGTGCTTTTCGACAATGGAGATGCAGACGAGCGACGGAAGACGAAAGAGATTATGGAGAGTATGAAGCTACCTGCTGGAGCGACCGCAACCACCCGTTGCGCTGCAGCCATCTACTGCTAACTTAACTATCGGCGACACGCGCGATATGTTACTACAATACAACCAACGCACTACTGCTAACCTAAACGAGCGGAAAACGAGCTTCCGCGCTCAAAACCCAAACGCGCTCGCGCTCTGCCCGCCCTTGCTCACTTCGTCGAGGAAGCCCAGGATGACGGGCAATAAGCCGCTGTTGTCGTCCGTCGGGCGGTTCTTCGGTCCTCGTAGGTAAGCCTCGAAGTGGTTCATGCACTGCTTCGCGTACTCCTTGTCGCTGCGGCGGATCTGTTCAAAAATGTCCGAGAACGACGGGAATAGGCTCATGATGAGCATCATCTCGCCCTCTTCCGGGTCGTCGTCCTCCACCACCTCGAGCATCTTGGCGACGAACTCGCCGGCGCAGCGCTCCAGTCCTACGTATCAGGAAAAAATAGCATAGTTGTGCAACATCTCGGCGTCAGTGTTTTGGGATCGCAGAGGAATTGCCAGGGAAATAGAGAAAATGCAGAAATGCTCACCTAAAATCCCGTCGCGCTTCACCTTTTGCTCGTCGAACTCGTGCTTGTTGTTCTTCGCTTCCCAGACGCTCTTGAGCTCCAGCCGCGCTGCTTTCGCCTATCAGCGCGATAAAGAAAGGAAACAAATAAATGAGCCGCCTGAAAGAGCAAAGCACACATAGAAAGGTTAAAGAGAGCACCCACCTCAGCGTCAATGCGCCGCAAGTCCTCTTCAGAGAAAGGGATGCGCGTTTGCGGCTCGGAAAAGTCGCCCGTCGCCAGGATGTACTGCACAAGCGTGTCCACGTTGTACTCGACGACGGATCCGTTCGTTCGCACAAACTCGAACTAAATACACGCAGAAAAACAAAAGCGAATCGTCAGCATGTGCCCGCTGCAAAGCAATCCACAATCACGCTCGCATGAAGGCGGAACGCACCGTGTGTGGACCCAACTCGCACATCATGATGGGGTCCATCGTGTTGATCACCGTTTTGGTTCTCTTCCTCGGCTCGGACTGCTGGCAGTGCTCTTCGTCGTCTTCGTCGTGCGCGGCTTTTCGCTTCAACTTGGACAAGCGCAGGCTCGACCGTGTCCTCTTCGCGCACGCTTTCGCGGCGCAGCAAGTGCTGTCGTGTGTGTTGCTCCCGGCAGTTGCAGCGTCGCTGTCGCTCGGTTCTCCCTGGCGCTCGCCCTTTCCATCGTCGTGCTTCGCGGCGGCAGAAGAAGGAGCAGGAGTCGCAGCCGCGCTAATGGACTGCGCTGCCGGCGCGCCTGTTCCCCCGCCCTGCTTGCGCTGCAGCAGCGAGAAGAGCTCGGGCTTGGACAGGTGCAGGTAGTACTTCAAGCCGCGGTCGTGGGCGATCACGCGCAGCTCGCGCATCGACGGCGACGACCGAGTTTCCATTCTGCGTAGAGAGTAAGTGAGTGCGATGCGATTGGTGCGGATGCGTGCGTCGTGGCAGCGCTTGAGGGCGTGTGTGTGCGGCCGGCGTCTGCTGCTGCGTGGGGAATGCTCGAGTGGGTGAGCGAGCGAGCGGCGAGGGGAGGGATCGCACACACGTCGCGCTGAATTACGGGCAAACCCGCGCTGATACCCGGTTTTCTCGCTCAATTCTCGTCCATTTCGCACAAATTGTACGTCTCTTGATCAAAGCGGCGTCCAAAATGCTGCAATTCGGGAGGCAGAGTGATGATCTGAGAAGCGCGGGTCCACGGGTGGGTTTTGAGATGGTCTCAGCCCATGTACCCGTTTCAATACGAAAAAGAAGCTTAGCATGTGGGTTACGAGATATGGGTACAATTCTGGAAACCCAGCCCACCCAGAAAAGAGAGAAAAACTGCAAGTTTTCTCGCAATTCACGGAGATGGGCTACAAACCAAAAGAAATCGGCCAAGCAGCTGGCTCGTTTGTCTGAAGGAAGGGAGGAAAGGAAGAGCGCGGAGAGCGAACGAGCGGCGCAGATACGTCTGCTTGCAGCATCGACACCGCTCGTTCCTGTCAAGCAGTCGCCGCCAGCAGCCTTGCTTTTGTCTTTTGATTGCCCACGCCAAATCCCGCCTTCCAACCGTCGCGAATCGCAGAACCGCTTGTCCCGCACGGACTTTCTACTTTGCCAGTCTCGATGATGCAGCAGTCTGCCGTCCGCGCACAGCCAGCGCCTTCCACAACACAAAGCCTATCTCAACAATCGTCGCCGTCGCCGTCGGATGGCTGCGTCGTATTATTTGCTTGTTCTTCGGCGAATCGATTGGCAGTTCGTTTTCAACAAAGGCAACTTTTTTGAGTTGCAATGTCTCTAGAGTGCATGTAGATCATCACTCCTTTTCTTTCTCCATCTTCTTTTCTCTGCTTTTCTTCTTTTCTGCTTTTCTGCAAATCTGCAAATCTGCAAATCTGAGTCCAGAGTCAGACGGAGTCAGCAAGCTCGCTAAAGTACGAAATGACGCTCGCGCAGAGTCCCATTTGCCATTATGACGCACAAACCAGAGCAGCAGCAGCAGCAGCAGCAATGCGAGAGTGAGAGCGACGACGAAGCAGAGCGCGACGCGGACGGAGCACTGGACGCCATTGTCGGCGAGCTGCGCGCGTATCTAGCTGCGCCGCCCGATGCCGTCCACACAGAAGCACTCGCGGCGTCAATTGCGCTATGGCTCGAGATCATCATGAACCGCAGCCGGGCAAAAGCAAGCAACAGCCAGGATCACCAGCTTCACAACGAGGAAGCAGCAGATGACGCAGAGGATACGGCAGAGGTCCTGCTGATGGTGCTGGCGGCGTGTCTGCAGAACAAATGGAGAGAGAGGACTGCGAACGTGGGGAGCGATGTCATCGGCCAGCGTCTGTATACCTCCGCGAGCATGGAACAGGTGAGGGGGAGAGCTCAAGTGCGACAATGCTCCCTTCCAAGCGCCAAGTGCTGATACTGTGCGGTTGTTGGTGTGTGCTGTGACTTTACAGCTGGTGGTGCTGCTTGCGGCGCTTGTATCGCCTAGCGACAGTGACGAGACTCTCCAGCCTGACGCTGTTCTGACTGCGTGCGAAGTGGTGCTCGCCCTCGGTCGCCTTACGCAAAGCGAGTCGGAGCTCACAGTCATGCTCGACGCCTGGCGAAACAGCGCCAAGTTTTCAGACCCACGGCGGCTATCCGAGCTATTCGATACTATAGGAGCCCTGGACGAGATAACGACTGAGCAGCGACTGGCGATCTGCTACGTGCACTTCGTCTCCGGTGTCCTACAAGACAACGGCGACACGACGAAGGAGCACAAGCCAATCTTGAGTGATCTAGTTGGCGACGACATCTCACTCTGGCGAAAGCACAAATGGGAGCAGCGCTGGCAACTCTTCGACAGTCCAGCCTTCTACGCAGCTACGTTTGGCTCAGGCGACAACTGCGAAGCCATGGTGCGAGCTGTGCTACAAGGCTTTTCGATCCCTCAAATCGACGCCGATGCTGTCACAGCCATCGATCTGCCGTCGTTCCTGCTCTCGTTTGATTTCGGCGAGCTCCTGGGACTTCGCCATCGAGTCGACGCGACGCTGGTGAGAGACGGCGCCACGCATCCCGACTGGCAGCTGGGCGACGTGCTCCAGTATGGAGACATCATGACGGCGCTGAAGAACAAGTACACGATCGGCATTCGAGGAGTGCACGCGCGGTCGCTGCTGGCCTCTGAGCTCTGTAGCGCACTGCAGGACGAGCTCAAGCAGCATGCGAACGCAAACATATACTGTGAGTTGTTGCTGGTGCGTTGGTGCTCTGACTGGTAGCATATTAACATTGCGATGGTGGATGTGTGAGAGCAGGGACGCCACCAGGCGAGCAAGGGTTCAACCTGCACGTGGACGACCATTGCGGTACGTAGCTGCTGCTGTGACGGCTCGACGCTGTAGTTGCTCAGATCTACTCACCTTGTTGTGTGTGTTCGCTCAGTCTTTGTGATCCAGCTGAAAGGGAAGAAGAACTGGCACTTGCAGGAGCCCATCGGGGTTTTGCCGAGTCTTTACAGCGATCTGAGCGAGTCGCTGCTAGACGCCGGATCGACCGAGCAGCTAGTGCTGGAGCCTGGGAACGTCCTCTATATCCCGCGCGGCACGCCGCACTGCGCAGACACAAAGGGTTTGCAAGAAGACTCGATCCACCTCACAGTCGGAGTGGAGGTCGAGAAGCAGTTCACAAAGAGAGAGCTCGTGCTGGAGCTGCTTTCGCAAAAATCGTTGGGGGCGAGCGAAGAGCACCTCGGGGCAATCAGAGCCGCAGTGGAGTCCGAAACACTCCGGAACGACATGCGCGGTGGACTCATGTCCTGGCACCTCGAGGACGACAGCGCCTTCCACCACGAAATCGTCGATTTGGTGGCAAAGGTGAAAACCACGCTTGACAATCGCATCCAAAACCACCCTACTGATGATGGCATGCTTCGGGAATCGAGAACGATTGTCGACGAGGCGTTGGAGAGGTTCTCAGTGAGCGATCCGAAGCTCTCGTCTCTGAGACGCAAGCAGCTGGAGGACAGAGCTTCGTTCCTCTCGTCCCGACGGAAGCTGACACGTCTCTTCGCGCTTCTTCACCGCTCTCTCCACTCGAGCGTGGCGACAACGACATCGACACCAGCAGCAGCAGCATGTGATCTCAGCTTTCACGCAAGCAAGAGGCTCAAACGATAGATAGATTCGAGGACGCTGATACTGGAGTCGAGAGAATGTGGCAACTAGAATATATTGATTTCGAATCGACGTGAACACACCAAATGGCTGCGGTGCTCGGGTGAAACATGCACTGGATGCACTTGGACGGTAGCTCGCAGGGCTTCTGTGTGTGGAGGTCTCTCTCTCTCTCTCTCTCTCTCTCTCTCTCTCTCTGTCCACTTCACACCCACGGAATGTACTCGTACACCTTTGCGTCGTGGTTCTCGGCTTGCGCGTGCTCCAGCTCGCTCTCGACGTTATAGGTGAGATCCATGACCATGTTTTCCACTGCAAGGTCAAGCATTTCCGTGAACTCTTCAGTCAGCTCCTGCTTTTGCGCAGCATTGATCTCCGCCTCTTGTTGATCGCTCTCGGCAGTGACCCACTTCGCCTGCGGGTAGCTCGGCACCATGGCGATGCCGCACTGGCCGCCTTCCGGACCGAGCTCGCGCGCGAGGCGGATGTAGCCGCTCTCGCCCCACGTGGCTCCCCACGAGTTCTTGACTTTCCAGAACTTCTTGGCGTCCTCGACGCCGTAGCCAACCGCCAGGACGCCATGGTCCAGCTGCGTGCCGCACGTCTTGTCGAACACGCCGGACTTGTAGAACTGGAACTCGCGCTGGTCGGCCTCGATCGCGACCGAGACCGGCTGCTTCGCGACCGCAGCTTTGAGCGCAGCCTCGTCGTTCGGCGCCACGTCCACGAAGCTCGCGACCTTGACGACCCGCTTGCACGGGTGGCATTGCTCGAGAACGCCGTGGTACGCATACTCGCTCTCGGCGCAGATGCCGCCTTGCTCGTGGATCCACTGGAACGCGTGGTCCATGAGTCCGCCGTTGCAGCCCTGGTCGCCGTTGTGGTCGCAGTCCACGAGCTCCTGCTCCGACAGGTTCGGCAGCTTCCCGCTCGAGACAAACGCTGCGCCTTCCACTGCGCCGGTGGTCGAGAACGCCCAGCAAGATCTAGAAGAGATCCACGGATGCAACGAAGAGACCAATTAGTCTGGGCATCGCCTTTGCGCCAAAGAGGCTCAGGAACCCACAGACGACGTACCCGCATTGGCCCTGGTTCTTCACAGCCGTCACGCCGCCCTTCTCGACCCAGTCAACGCTCGCAGGGGCTTCTTCATTGTCCAAACGCGTCGAGTTGCGCCGCTTTTGCTGCAAGCGCTCGCGCAGATACCCGTCGGGCATCTCGAAGCCTTTCTTCTGCTGCGCGAACTCGTCGAACGTCAGGTGCGAAAACTCGTTGTGGCCGAGCGAGAAGCTCGCGTTCGCATGCGCATTGTGGTCCCGAATGAACGCGTCGTTCGCGATGTACACCTCCATGCGGCGGACGTACTCGAGCGGCTCGCCAAAGCTCAGGCTGTGGCGCGTGAGCCACGCCGCGAACTCCTTCTCGTACTCGAGCGGGGACTTCTCAGCAGAGGCGACGCCTCCTGCGACGGCAGCGACTGTGAGGAAGAACGTGAGCGAGGAGAGCTTCATTTTTCTTTCGAGAAGCTGGGGGACGAGCTGAGGAAGCGAGAAGCTGAGGCTCCTGGGGTTGAAGAACGTGAGCTTGGAGGTGGAACTTGGAGAATGACGGGTGTGAGCGTGTGGCGCAGAATCTGCTTCCTCGAGAAGGCTTCCGATGTTGACATGTCCATGCGTCGTCGGTTATTTCGTGAAACTTCGAACAATAGTTCAAAACGAGTAGTTTAGGACGGACGGAGAGTCAAGAATGAAGAGTGACTGGAGTCCACCATGCGGGAACACGAATGAAATCGTTTGATGCAATAATTCAGATTTAAATGCGAGCGTGTGGCGCAGAGCCGGCTTCCGAGTCGTCGGTTATTTCGTGGTGCGCATACGCGTCCGTTAAATGCTGATAATGGAGCGAGGTTGGGTTTAAAGCAATACTCTCTCGGATCAGATTTGCAGCATGGGCATCACCACGTTTTCAAGAAATGTTCACTTCAGAAGTGGTGCTACACCTTTGCCTGGCCAAATTGGGCAAAGCGGCATGCAATGTGAAATTTAGAAATGGTTTAGAAATAGAAAAAACATCCAGAAGAGTACCGTAGTTTTGTTGCAACCAATGCGGACAAAACGGCAGCCAAAACGGGCA